>JANHFX010012619.1:0-12467 GCA_027560015.1 Chloroceryle amazona | reverse complement strand
GGGGGGGGGGGGGGGGGGGGGGGGGGCTTAGTTTTGCAATATTCTGTTGCTTAAGAGGAATTCAGGATTGCAACAATAGGAAAAAAAAGCCATGGCAGAACACAGAAATACAGATTGGAAAGGAGACAGAAAAGAATCACAAATTGAACCCACTGATTGTCAGACAGTTGCCTCTGTGTTGTCTTTTTAATAAAACAGTTAATGGCAAGAACCACAATTAATGGAATCAATAAGGAAAGATATAAAACAGAATAAGAATAACTAACTGTAAGGGATGAATAATGACAACACTATTAAAGAGTTAGGTAGGCTAACAAGGTGTAAATTTGGTACTAATTGATGAATTATTTTATCGAATTAATAGCAACTTGCTGAAATGCAAGTAAATTACAAATAATGGTAACATTAAACAATAACATAACCAACATATCAACTAGTCACTTCTGCAGCACATATAGTGCACACATTAATAGACAGAGCAGAATGCCATCACAAGCCACTGTATTAGGCATGCATCAGTCTAAGCATCTTGTAACTTGGTAAAGATGGTACCAATTAAAACATTGCATAGGGGCTTAGTGAGTGTTATATGTAAGTGAAGTAGATACATCACTCAATACTTCGTGCATTTCTGCGCACAATTTTGCATCTTTTGGAAAGATATATGTTATCTAGATCTTGGGAGAAGTTTTAGACATCTCAGCATGCAACAGAATTCTAAAACAAAACTAGCATGTAAAAATTGTGTAAGCAAATATGTAAAACAGAAAACTCTCAGAGAAGAGCTGAAGCTTACCCAGAAAAGCTTATTAACTACTTGATAAAGCACAGCTATAAAACACTGTCATGATCATTATTCAGTATCTGCACTTGTGAGTGGTTGTTATGAATAAAAGCATTTTACCGCTTTCGGTCCTTTTAACTACACTGTTGTGTAAAGTTTCTATTACCAGAAAGGTAACAGCTCTCACTACTTGACTACATGTTGCTTTATCCTTTTGACAAATTTGCCATGTCACAAGATTGAGAATTTAGCAAGACTTATAATTCTCAAGATCTGTCTCAGACTTTATTTTATGTTTTAATCATTATAATAGCAAACCAAGCCATCTTACTGAAGTGCATTTTCATTTGTAGGGAACAGATAGAGTATAAAAACCTACAGAGGTTTTGGGGTTTTTTTGAAGAAATAATCTTTTACTCTGCCAAGTGAATAAAGTCCATAGCAATCTTGCACTAGCCATACACAAATTCATATTACACATCTATAGACATCAGTTACATTTATTTTATAATGTTTACGTAGTTAACAAAGCAGTAATATATCCAACTGTCCAGAAAACTGCAGAAATTTCTCACTACAATTTGAACACTATCATTTCTATTTTGGCAGCTATTCCTGAAGCTTCCAAGCAATAGGCTTCTTAAAATAAATAAATAAATAAAAAGCATGGGTATAAATACACAGAACAGTTGGAAGGGACCTCTGGAAGGCATCTGGTCCACACACACACAGAGGTCAGTTGCCCAGGACCATGTCCAGTCAGCTTTCGAATATCACCAAAGATGGAGACTCCAGAACCTCCCTGGGTAACCTGTTCTTAAGGTTGTATATTAGAACGTGTGCTTTTGTTTGGTTGGTTTTGTTGTTATCTTTGGGGTTTTTTTTGTTGGTTTAAGGGTTTGTTTGGTTTTGTGTTTTGGTTTGGTTTTTTTTTGTAATCCAACTCTCATTCAAGTAATTAAATCCCTCAAGTATGATAAAAAATTTTGCAGCTGAAATATGTTGTCATGGTGTTGAAATTTTACTACAATCAAACATTACAAATCCAGCTGCCTAAAAAATTTATCTTGTATACAAAGACACATTGCTTTAGGCAAAGGACATTAATGGTGTGACAAGATGTCACAAAATTAACACCAACATTTAGTTCCAATGCTTCTGAAATGTTGCAATTTTTTAAGACTCAGCTGCCTAATTTCTTTTTTTGTCTCATGTGATAACACTCAAGCATTTACAGGTACATTTAGAAAACTCCTACAACATAACGTTTCTTTAAAATTGTATAGTTAAACACTTACAGAAAAGGTCAGTGAAATTTACATAGTAAACCTGTGTATTTGAGTACACCTGTGTATTTGAGTACAAGAAAGCCACAGAGGTACTTTTAACCAAGTATGCAGTTTTCATCACCCTCCTGTAGGTTGATTATAGCTATAATCTACTACAGAATTGTGTGGAAAAAATGTAGCTAATTTGGTTATTACAAAAATAATTCATAACATTTGATACAAGGTGGTTTTTCTATTAAAAGAAACCACATTCAATCTTCATTCTAATTTCAACAGTCCCAAGATACTTGATTTGGTTTTTGAGACCGAATGAGAGCAAAAAAAGAAAGACCTAATAATAAAAAGAACTAGCCTGAAGCCTAACACCTATAACAAATTCAAATTACTTTTCCATGAGTAAGCAAGAAAAACATCTGTGACCACATACAAAGCTTGAAAGAAAAATGTGCTCCAAGATAATATATACTGCATCTTCTACATATAACAACATATAACGGAAGACCTCAAAGAGTAGCCACCCTGTTATATACTTCCATTTGCACTTCTGCATTGTAATTCCTGAATAAAAGCAAAATTCTTCTAGTACGCTGCAGACAAAACAAAAAAAAAAAGGTAGCAAAGTATTTCTTGTGCTACTAAATATTGAGTTTTTCTTCACTAATAGGAAGTATTTATAACTAATACCAACTGCAAACAATGGATTGTATGGCTCTGTTTTTTAAAAAGACAATAAACCTTAGGTGAGAAAAAAAGTATTAGTTCTTTCAGACATAAGCAACTATATTTTAGGAGCAGCTCCTTACCTGCTCGTAATTTAGACGCTGAATTTCAGATATCTCTTTAGGTTTTGCATCAAGAATATAGTCACCTAGAAAAAGGCAAAAATAAAATTAAGTTCATTCCACACTCAAAGCTTCAATATTTTTATAAACACTTCTGACGGATCATAAATGCCACCATTGAATATTTTTATCAAAATTACAAAATCATATTGTTTTATAACTCGAATTGTAATTATGGAGTAAAATAGGAATATAAAACATATAGTAGTATCATATTAAGAAATAAAATTAAATGGCCAATGTTTCTTAAGCAGCATTTCATAATCTCTTGGGGTATCATACCAATCTATTAAGTAAGAAATCTACCTCCCTGTATCTCAACTTAAAAATAAACGGACAAACTATTCACAGTAAGTATGCAGTTGCATAACAATTTAAAAATGTAACCACTTATCCAAACTGATACTATGAATATTTTGGCATATGTTTCCATACACCAATAATTCTGAAAAAATTATATTCCATCTGTGGGTTCAAGATTTGCAACCTTTAGTGATTAGTATAAACCGCCTCTCCCAATTTTTCAGATTTCCATGCTTTACATATTTATTCCCTTGCTCAATTCATAAAAAGGTGTTTCTTGTCATCGAAAAACATCATTAGATGTTTCATAATTTATGACCTTTTAAGTTAAGATTATTAAAAGTGGTTGAAGAGTTTTTGTATTTTTATCTTTAAGATGTAGAAGAATCATTTGGCAACTGCTAAACCTGTCGACTAAGAACCTAAATATGAGCAGGTAATTTTGTCATTCAATTTAATAAGATAATTCAGAAACTAATATATGCCTTCAAGAAAGAATACCCACATTTAACTAACTGTGATTATGCAGTGACTTCAGACAGTATTACTCTATCAAAAAGATTAGAACAAATGTTTAGACACAAGCAGCAAGATTTCTTAAGACTTACTTTCTTGAAATTATGTAATGAACTTTTTTCTTCTACAGAAAGATTCATCAATATGCTTTTAAAAAAACCAAGCTGCATTCTTTACAAGCAAAAATAAAGAAAATATACTAAGGGTTTTGTTGGTTTGTTTTTGTTTTTTTTTTAAACTCCCACTTAAAAAAAAACAAGCCTAGTCTATGAAGCTCAAACATTTTATATTTGTTACACTGCAAAGAGAAAGAACTGTGGTACATACACAGTACTATCACAACTGCATTTTTAACACTGATTAATGGCCTTAATAAACTTATAAAATAACTTAATAAAGTTATAGACCTGTCACAAAGAAGCAGCTTATTTTTGCTAAATATTGAATCTGGTAATACTACTGCCTGCAAATGAGACCCCAATCACCGTGATAACTAATTTTTCCTGTTATTTTAATTGGGTCATACTAAAAAGGATTAGAGTTACTGCAGACAATTAAAGGCACGGTTGACTTACTTCATTCTATCAGCTACGACAAAACAACATTGTAAGAGACATAAGTTTAAATCTACCAGTGTGATGGTGCACCAAGGCATACCAATTACATCACTAGACTAACCACTTTGGAAACCAATACAGAAAACTTCTAAAAGCCATTAAGGAAAAGCATAAATAACTGAATACCTGAAGTAGTTTTCTTGAATCATGCATTCAAGTAAAGCTGAATAAAACAGCAAATAAATAAAACATCCCTTCTATATTATTATTCACTAATAAATATAATTTAAAACTATCTTTTGTAATTACAAACCTAAGTATTCCATCAGCTGTTCAGCTGTTATGATTTCCATCATTGGTGGCAGCTTAATCTGCAAAAGTAAAAGTATAGTCTCTTTAAAATGTTAAAACACCACAATTCCAAATGTATCAATATGTTATTTCTAGATGGAAGTCTCCTGATCATATTTGCACCACCAGTTCATATGAGCATTAGCATACTAGGACCAAGAACCTCCCCAGGACCTCTATTAAATAACAGCTACAAGATGACAAAAAAAACCAAAAAAAAAGTGTTTTGATTTTTTGAGAAACCAAACACAGAGTAATTTCTCTCACTTTCAGATCTCTGTTTACTGCTCCCCACTGCCACTAAAATATTTCACCATCACTTGCTACACTAGCTCAGACAGAAGTACCCAGGATGAAAAGACTAGGAACTGTAGTCACACTTATTCAAGAAAACTTCATCTTATACAGAAAAGTCTTTCACTCCCTGTCTTCATTTTAACTCCCCATTCAAAAAGTTCCTGCATACAGACTATGGAATATCTGGTGACAGCAGCTATGGGTATAGTGAAGCCAAGACTCATGAAGGTATGACGAAGTGACCTCCCAGCCTCTCATCCTCTGCTCACAATTTCAAGGGTTTGATTTAACTCCATGCAGCGGAGACCAGACACAAAAAACCTAACTGATGAAGCTTCCTTTCCCATCTCCCCTGACCTATTACTGTCATCATCACCTGCTAAAACCAACCACCTTGAAGAAGCCAGAATCAAAATCTTCTTACATATTCATCTCCTCCATCCTGGATAAGTAACTTATAACAGATAACCTGGATAAGCGTTTTGGTTGCACACTTCCATTTACGTATCTCCCTGCAATAACAACTAAAGCACAAATGCATACAAAGGCCTAATTCGGGCAATTTGAAACACCATAGGAGTATACTGTCTTCAACAATAATGCAGAGGGGAAAAAAAATGACCACACAATGTGAATTTTATTTTTCAAGGGTTTCAGTTTGGTTTTGGTTTTTTTGGTTGGTTGTTTTTTAAGGCTCCTCTTGCATTTTTAATCTCCTCATACTATCTCTCTTCAACATCTGACCACTGAAAGTCTAGAAATTCTGCTATTTATTTACTATCAGCAATTTTTAAAACAAGTTCCTCAGCACTAATCACTGTTCTGATTTAATAGGCTCCAACTACTTTTCTGGTTGTGGAGAGAAAGGAGGAAGTAGAAAACCATGAGATGGAAGAGCAATACATAGAAAGCATTTGAGGCAGCATCCAAAACTCAAAAATAGAGTATACCAAAACACTACGGTGTTCACACAGTGAAGGAAACCCTCACCACTACAATCTGAAAACTAAGCTATTTTAATAACTTTCCAGAGAAAATGAGGCGTGATTAGTTTAAAGCTATCTCACTGACAATTTTAGTTATACTTGACAGAAAGGAAATGGGTTAAATACATGTTTTTTCAACGAGTTTGATTAAATGGCCTTGTTTATACAATGGCTAAGAAATATGCCCATACTTAGGTCAGAATTTGCCACACGAATCAACCTGCAAATAGTGGACATAGGAAGAAACAGAGTACTGGAATCTGGGGAAGGAAGGGAATGAAAGTATAAATTGTTATTAAAGCACAAAATTACTGAAACAAATTTTTAAGAAAGGAGGCTTAATTAGTTCTGCTTATAAAAAACACCTTAAAATTGTATGAATTAAACAAGAAAAAACCTCAGTCATGCATCTATAGGCACCTTAATTTTTGAAAGCATCTTTTAAGTCAGTAGTAATGAACTGCAACTTGGAAAATTTCTTAACCTCTTCCCAAAACTTCTCTAAGTTACACTAATACTCATTGATGCTGTCCGTACTAGCTATTCATATAAATGTAATATATTCTGCCAATAACAGGAGCAGAGATTAAAAGAGCTGATTGCTAAACTTCCGGTTCTGAATTAGCAGCATTCAATCCTTAACAAACATTATCTGTGTACATCTAGTCAGGTCTGGTTCATTATGGCTCTTAAGGCACATTAATGTAAACAGCAAAGAACCGAACTACTAACACTAGCTATGGCTGAGGTGGTACTGAGACTAGAAAGAGTACAGATGTGCCAGGAAAATATGAAGGAAAATTAGCACTGCTCCCTCGACCATAAGCAGGACTACTGTGATGAGTATTTCAGAATGAAGCTAGCTCTTTTGATTATTCTATATCATTCATACCAGCAGCCAGCATTCATACCTCAGCCAGCATTGCTTGAGGGTTTCTGCTCTGCACCACATTTGGGAACCCAGAAGTATGCCTACATTACAAATGGATGTTGGAAAGCACAATTACAGGGTCTACCTATATTTGAGCTCTGTGTACACGTAGCATAAACATATTAACAATTCAGGTTTTACTGATTGAACCAAGTATTACTTGCATAATGGGTTAATCTGAATTTTCTCCTCACAACTGTAATGCTAAGCAATTATTTTATTTTTTTTTATTACTGCAGAACCAAAGCAAAAGTAGTGTTACTGATACCTGCAGAATCTCTCAGTCAGATACCTTAACAAGATAAATCTCCAAATTAACTGCTTAACTAAATGCCAAACAAAGTTAATGTATTACCTCACAGTAACTTTAGGGATAGCATGTTTTGTGGGACCTTGGTCACACCTGTAATGTGGGCTAATGGGGTTCCAACACCATCATAAGTACTTTTGAACACAGCTGACTAAAGGATATAGAGAGAACATGACATTTCCTAACTGTTCAGAGTTTCATTGTTAGCGCTTAAAGCTACAGGAAACATGCAACACAGAGGAAGTGAGGAAAGAAACACCTTTAAAAATTAAGGGAAATGGAAAAAAAAAATTCATACAGAACCACAGTCATTCTCCACATAAATCAACAGAACAAAACAATGTAGGCAATAGTAGTAAAACCTGTTGTTGTCCAAGCTTATTTTGAGGGACAAGTTTTCAATAGGTTTCAATGCTTAGTTGCTAGATTTTACATTAATTTTACATTTGAGGAGAAACACGCTTCTTCAACTCACACCCATTCCTTGTACCCCTCTACTGAAGTTTCCTGGTCTTTCACGGCGATTTCTTCTCCTAACTCTAGCTACTTTTCACTTTATACTTCCAGGAGTGGGAAACTCAACCCTTCTCACCCATCTACAATGCGAGGTTCAGTTGAGTCACCTTTGTGATTAAAAGGCAAGACTGGTAAGCAAATTTTCAACCTAAACAGTTTGTCTAGTATAACTTATACAGTTTCTATGCATTCAACTACAGACTGGAAGTTACACAATACTTAAAATATTTTCCACTGTATTCTTCCGCTCTTCAGAAAAGACTTAAAAAAACCCCAAAGTGATACAGTCCTGAACAGAAGTTAACAGTTCCGAAAATACTATGCGTACAGAAAGGGATCATGCAAATTTGTAATGGCTTAGTATTTATAGTCTCAGAACACTATCTCAAATATGCAACTTCCTGAATTCAGTGTTCCAGAAGAGGTAAGGGTAGCTTCAAGCTGCCTTGACAGAAACTAATTAATACCCTCTGCAAATACGTTCCTCTTGTCCTGCACAGACAGCTTCATAAACATAGCCTGATAGTACATCCTGCCACCCAGTAACTTGAACATTTCCCACATCAACCAGGTTTCCTTCAGTTCCTCTGAGCAGGCTTTCTGTTCCGGAAAATGCACAGCTATAGGCCTACTGATTTATAATCTCAACTCATGGCACAGATGCAGTGAGGAAGGTGGCCAAGGCCTCTGCTGAGCATTCATCAGAATCTCACTGGCAACTCACCTTTGGAGGCGGAGTTCATTTGTACGAGCAATCTGTGCAAATTCTGACCATAAGGAGGTTTAGCTCAGTAACAAGAAAAAGCGGATTGCATGCAATGGGCCAGTGCCAGACCTCAGAGCAGGCACTGCCACCAGAGACTGGCAAATCCAATGGATATCAGCAGGAGCACACTGTATTCAGCTCCTCTGAAAAATGGCCATTTTCATGAGAACCTAAAAATAAAAATTTCTAATCAGAAATTTGTTACTGTTTCTCTTCTCACCACCTCAGTTTGGATGCATTTAATATGGTTAGATAACTTTTACTGCCATAATTGTTACAATCACCTAAATAGGTAATTCATACAGTTCTGAAAGCTACTGAAATTTTAGTACAACTAAGCATGTAGAGAATACAGCTCCCAAAACCTTCCATTCATTCAGAGGACTGTGATAGAAAAATCTTTTAAAGAAACTGTCAAATATGCTACTGGGATAATTTTCCTAAATAATAATGCAATGCCAGATGTTATAAGAAAGTGGTGCGTGAACTACACCTGACAAAGATCAAAAAAAAATTACTTAGAAAAGCAAGCTTTGCATTGCTAAGCTTAACTACGTAGTGAGACACAGGCCTGAGGACAAACTTCAGGTTTAACCAAGCTGAAAGATTGTGTTCTATGCTAGTCGACATCAGAATAAATAACCCATGCATGTACACACATTTTAAAATGGGTTTTTTAAGTCTCTACTGCTTTTATTTCCATCCCAGGGGCCTAAACTGTTACTGCACTGATTTGCACAACAGTTACTTTTTCAAGTTGGTATGGTACTGCTTTTGTTTTCTTTTTACTTCGAATATTCCTGCAACACTTTTGTAAACACAACTCCTTCAGCTGTATCTCCTAGAGCTAAACTGCCTTTGAGTTAAGATTATACAGGCAGTCTGCAAAAACACTTCAAAAGAAAAGCAATTTCATAATTTTAACATTTAAAAGTATAGCTTTTACAATCTGCCCCTCAAAGTTATGTCCAAACTTCTCTCAAAATAGTGGATAAAAGAGAGGTAGCAGTTTTATTATAGATTTAGTTCCAAAACCTGGCACTATCAAAAAGAAATTTGATAGTCCCAACGGGTGTTACTATCTCAGAATTTCCAAAAACCCAAGCATTGACAAAGCAGTATCTCACAGATGAGAAAATACAGATGCAGCACTCTGAGTTTTTAAATGAAAAAAAACTTTATGACCACTAAGAAGAAATGCTTTGCGTATACAGCACACTTGCCTAAGGTACAGTATATCTTAAGTCTTGTTATTGCAATGCTTCAAGCAAATTAACAAGCTACCTATAATTTCTCTTTACTCAGGGCTATCTCAAAAAAAACTCTTTTGAACAAAGGCAACTCAGCAACATACAGAAGGTCACGGAACTGTTAGTGTATTTAAAACTACTCTAGTGTGATGGTAAGAAGCTCACATTTTGAGGAGCTGAAACACCTGAAAAGGCGAGTTCTCAATATAGCAAAATATCAATGAGAGTTTGGGCATAAATGTTTCCATGATTATGGCCTACACACCATATGAAGGCTTCCCATTTACTGCTAAGCAGTAAATAAAGATTTTAGTTTTAAGCAAATTAATTATCTACCACTTGTCACAAACAATTAAGTGAATTCAACTTTCCCTGCTGCACAAACACTGCTGATACACAGTATTGGGTTTCAAGGTTATCACTTTGATTATGGAATAACAGAAGCATGTAATTCACCATGCAAAGGGAAATGTTCTTCTAAGCTTAAAAATCATTATTTTAACTATTGTTTCTCAGCTTTGGACACTTGCATGCATCATCTGAAGTTATTTGAGACCATATCTACCTACAAGATGACCAAAACTACCAACATTGTCAGGACAGAGTTCTGAGAAATAAAATTGGTGGCTGATACAAGGAACAGAGGCCAAAGCTTAACTGTTTACTTTCTTATTCTCTGTTGTGATTTTATTTCAACTCCTCATCTCCTTAATACTCCATTTTCCCCCCCTTACCACATAGTTTCTTTTCACCTAACAAATATGATGGTATTCTCGCTATCCTTTAGCCTATTTTCATCTTCTTGGTCTGCTTCTTTGATCTCAAATTATTACCTGACTCAATCTAGTGTTCATCTTGTTTCAGGAGAAGCGACAAAAACGTGGATGTCCATCCTCAACCCTGATATGTAGCTAGCTACTGTCAGTGAAGAGCAGAAGAGCTACCAATAAGCTTGCCACTCCTAGCAGTGCCAACACAGTTCTTGACTATGTACTAGGGAAAGAAAAGGCTAATTTGGAAAGGCACTAACTAGAAAGATCAATTATAATCAGGGACAATATATAAGCAACTAACAGGAAAACCATCAAGCATATAAATAAGTCATGCAATGGGAGTTTCACCAATTTAGCTGACTGTCTGCAACTCAGGTAAATTCTACTGATGTTTTATATAAACATAATTATAGAAAACCCTTCCTGTAATTCTAGCAACAGGAAATGGTAGGGCACTATCAAGAGGAATTTTGATTTTCACCTACTTAAAAAATTTGATATCATCTTAATTCTCACTAATGTAGTATTTGACCAAAGCAAAATGTCAATTAAACTTCTGGAGGATAACAGAAGAAATCGATCACGTTTAAGGAAGCAAAGGAAGAATGCTAGGGAACAAAACCTGCAAAAAAACTCAAACAACAAGAACAGGCCTGTCCTGTCCCATTTACATGTGTTCATTAAATGAAAGTTAAAAAAAGGAAAATCCTATAACTAGCTGTTTCTTTTAAAACACCACCACGTATTATGATAAGCAATGGTAAGTTCTTCAAGGCCATCCAGTCACCCCTAGATGTTAGAGGGAGCACAGAAAGTGTTAAATACTGAAGTTTAAGACAACCTTCACAGACTCTAAAGGATGGCAGAACTTGCTTAAGGTGATACCTTTAAGTCACACACAACTTTCCAGTACTGCTCTCACCAATAGCAAAATATCTCCATCACTGTATCCATAGCTTTCCTCCTGATAAGTGAGCTGTTTTGCACAGGAAAGCGTACAGGAGCTGTAACTCAAAGACAGACATCAATCTTCTGGAAAGTTACCTTCATCTAAACAAATTTCTTCCCATAATATTGATTCCCTTTTGACCTTTTTCTATGTCACCTGTTACGCCAAATTTCTTCCCCTTAATAATACAACATAAAAGCTATTCCCATAAAGCTCATCAATCTTCTAAGGTTGAATTGACAGCATTTCTTGAGAAGTATCCCCTCCTCCTTCTTTTGCAATGCACACAGCCTCCCTCATAGCTCTTCTCCCAACAAATACTCCTTTCACATAGAAATGTTACTATATTACGCCTTATATTTTCACCGCTTAGATGTTAACAATAATTATTTTAAGGCTACAGGAAGTCTGTAACCACAATGGCTATAAAAACAAAAGAACTTCCAAGTCTTAAACCTGGACTTGATCATGACCTGATTTACTCAATTTAAATACAATCTATGCTGCATAACTGTACGAACGTATCCCTATTATTCAGTCACTTGTACAAACCTTACTTTGTGCAATTCTGCACACACTTCAGTATACAAAGCTAACCTATTTTCCCAAAATACTGCCTATGCTTCCAGGATCGTAAATAGCAATGTTTACTTACTAGAAACCTACACACACCTGCAAACCATATATTGCTCAATCTTAGAAATAAAAATGTCGATGCTTTACATCTTTAAGGCGACAACAAAGTAAGTCTAAATATGAGAGCAGCATCTAAGTAGTACATTAACAATGGACTACAAGCCATTATTTACACTACAAATTCTCCATACGAGATATGCATTTAACACAGAAATAAGACTACATCTTCATCAGCACAAACTTCCAGCAGTGCATTAATGCGTTTTGGGCACAGGTGCGCCCTGAAGGCTTCCAGCACTACACGAAACGCCTCGTTCGCCCCGACGATGTATGCCGGCGTTTCCCGGTCACGGAGCTGCTCCAGCGGAACCACCCCCCCGGAGCCCCGGCGCGGCGCCAACCCGCCCTGGC
>JANHFX010012618.1:0-28803 GCA_027560015.1 Chloroceryle amazona | reverse complement strand
CTGTCTGCTCCAGGCCAGCACCCCAGGGCACCCCAGCTTCTCCCAGCCCCAGGGAAAAGCCTGGCCCCAGGCTTCTTACAGCCCTTGGGAGCAATGTTCATAGAGAATGGCTTTCGGTGGAAGCTGGTTGTTTATTCTGAGCAGGGTGGGTGATGCGGTGAATGATGTGGAAAGGGGCTGTAAAATGGGTTAGTTGTAGGTTCCCGGGTTCATTTTGGAGATGAGGCGGTTGCTAGGCTACCTCTGGAATTTGACAGGGCCTGATGCTTCGAGTCACTTCCCAGGGGAGCTGTGAATTAGCTGTAACTACATTGAGCGCAGTGGCAGAGGAGCGCAGCATTCGAGTGTCTGCTGAAATGGACACAAATCACCACTGAAATCCCAGTTGGACCCTAGCCAAGAAGCCCATTTTGAAGCCTCCTCCAGACTCATGACCATATGACGGAGTCCATCAGACAGCCCTGCTGCCTGAGCTCTTGGGACATTTTCCTCTGAGGAGAGCCCATGTTCCCACCGGGGCAGCTGGATCTAAGTCCTCTGGCTAGTCCCAACAGCTAGTACTGCCTTCATCAGCATACAAACAACACCCCCTTCCAACACTTGGGAGCCACAGGGCAGCTTCTGCACAGCTCCCAGAAATGAACAAAACCCATTAACCCCAAGGCAAAATGCTCCTTCATCCTCAGGATATCAGGAACTGAGGGAGCACAGCACCATGTTCAGCCTCTCCACACCCCAGGAAGTCACCAAGGAAGAAGCAAGCTCCCAAGGACAGATCCAGTCCTGCCCAGCAAGTTACTGTCATCTGCCAGCACCTCCAGGTTTGCCACCAGTCTTCTCCACAGGGTATGCAAGCAACGACAAGAGCCAGGACAGCACAAATAGCCACCCCCTTGCAGAGAAGGAAGCCTGCCTGAGAGGATCAGGGCTTTTCCAGCACAGAGAGACCAGTGTGCTCCAGTGACCGCTATCGCACTTTCTCACAGCAGGATGCACTGGTTACAAGCCCAAAGCCTCCCAGCACTCCTCCCCAGAAGTTCATCAGTGTCACAGCCTATGCAAAGCCAGCAAGGATCTGGCCCAGGGATCAGCACAGTAGCAGTGCAACTCCCAGCTGGCACTCCAGAGCACAGGACTGATGGGCATAGCTCCAGGCAAGTCCCAGAAAAGCTTTATCACCAGTGCTGGCCTTCAGGGTCCCTTCAAGCCCTGCACACCAAACACCTTCCACACCACACTGTGCAGGCCAGCCGAGATACATTAAATCCTACAACAGCCTCCCTCTGGCCACAGACAAGAACAGTATTTCCATGCCACAGATCGAGTGGGATGACATCTCTGCCAGCCCCTATCAATAATCAGCTAGGAAATAGACACTGTAGCCTGCGGGTCCTATAGAGCATAGTCCTTCCAGGACCAGGAGGGAGTGGCCATGGAACAAAACTCAGTGCATTATCCACATGCTACAAGACTAGGGACGGACCAACTTCAGGAAGTCAGGGTTGCACCTATGGCACCAGCTGCTGGGAAAAAGTGGCCTTTGGTGTTAGAGCAGCGCTTCAGCTCCCAAGACAGGACAGGGACCAGCAGGAGCAGATGCCAGCCCACCCTGTGCCAGTCTGCATATCTGCTCCAGCCCAGCAGGTCCTCCCACAGATGGGGCTGAAACTTTCCCACTGGGCCCACAACAGCCAGAGCTGCACCCCTTCTTGAATCCAACCAAAACACCATGGGAACCCAGCACATGACTGGAAGAACATAGATGTGAATTTTGGTGTGCTCCTGCCCTATCATCTCTGGGAACACATTAACCTCCCCACCTCCCAGCAGAGACAGGGTTCCTGCCATCCCAGTCCACAGAGCACTTCCCTAACCTTCATACAGGCCCTCTCTCCCCTGCCAGGCTCAACCATGCTGGCAGCATGCCCTGCTCTGCCACCGGCTTGGTCAGCCCCATGGACACACAGGGTTATCTTACCTTTCCCACATACAGTGGCTCCGTGCCTGTGTACTCCTCCACCACAAAGAATTGATTCCAGACCCAGCCACGCTTCACTCGCCCGCCGGCCAGCAGCGCAGGGTCCCCTGGCTGCCCTAGGCCTGGGCCCTCCACCGCAGTGTGCATGGCCCAGGCCCCCAGCTCCTGGATGGTGCAGAACAGCAACAGCACGGTCCATGAGAAGCCCTGCAGACCCTTCGCCATCGCACTCTAAGAGGCTGCATGAGCAGTAGCTTTTGGACAGGCAACTACGATCCTTTAGGGAAGAGGAAGAGGAAAGTCCGCACTAGCAGCGTAGGGTTCACCGGTCAATGCAAAGCATCCCCATCCTTGCTGCATGCCATGTTCTGCAGCTGGAGCACTCCTGTTCCAGCAAGCTGGAGTCACATCTGTGACAAGAGGGGTCCTGGACTGCCCACTGCAGCTGCAGGAGCAGTCAGTGCTGGTGCCTTGCAGGCCGCTCTTGGGTCTCCAGAGAAGAGTCTGGCAGCTGACATTTGTCCGCAGGGACAGACCTGCACATCTTCGTGCTCAGCTGCCACCAGTCTTGCTGGGGGGCAGAATCACACACAGCTGGCTTCCCACCCTGCTAGTGGGCAGGGAGCTCCACAGCAGTATGCGGGGCACAGGCATCCACAACCGTCATTCATGGGAAGCAATGGGAAACTTTTCCATGCATGCTTTCACAGAGGAGTTAACGGATGAGCTGCTGTGGCCAATGTCTGCGTGTCCTGTGGTGGCCCTGGACTACCGTGCAAGGGGTCTGGCAGTGCAGGCACCTGCGCTGCGTGTGCAGTTCACAAGCCCATTTGTAACTCCCATCTTCAGAGGGATGACATCCCAGCACCTGGTGAAGGGTCCTTTGCCCAGTCGATGCCACTCACTTCCATCCTCTGCTGGCTCATGCAGGGAGGTGCAGGGCAGCCGGCAGCATCCCCAGGAGCCTGGAAAAGGCCAAGGTGTCAGTGCTGGTGTGAGAGTGGGGCTCTGTGCCCACCCCATGCTGCCCCTGCAGCCTTGGTCAGTATCTCCCACCCTGCCCTGCCCCAGGTGCCCCTCAGCAGAGCCCACTGCTGCAAGTCCTACTAGAGCAGGCACCCCAGAAAGGGGGCAGAAAGCTGCCGAGCTTTCATCGCCTTGGACATTTGCTCCAGCAGGGACTCTGAGACCAAGGAGCCCCATTGTCAAGGTTACCTGCTCACCATGTTGCCCCGGTCGCCAAGGGGAGGGAGATTTGCTACTGGCAGGGGGTTATCACTGCCAGAGCTGGTGGCAGATGTGTAGGCAGCACCCTTGGCACTGCACAGCTGCTGCTACCTGCACAGGGCCCTGCCACACCAGTCCTGCATGCAAAGGCTCATGCTGGGGGATGCCAGAACCTGACAGTGGGAGGTGCTGGCTGTCAAGCCACTGCTGCTCATCTTCCCAAAAGAAATTTTCCTGGCATCTCACTTTTGCAGCAATTGGCTAGGAGAAAAGGATCTGTACAAGGACTCACCATCTGACTGACTTTAAAGCTAACAGTTTGAGGGCTCTGGAGGAAGGAGGCTTCAAACCACCCACAAAGCACCAAGGAATAAGATGGGAGACCTGTGGCCAAGGGTAGACTACATTCAGCAAGCACCTGTGGAGAAGGGGCCTGATGGGGAGATGGGGATGCAGCATCCATCATCTCTCCCTGCACCAACACTGTGAGCTTCCACCAGAGATCTGCAACACCAGCCACATCCAGAACTACTCATGAAACATGCACATCTTCATCATTTTGAGGAATTAATCTCCTGTCATCTGTTACTTTAAATAGGAGGAAAGAAGATGGATGGGAAGGAGGACCATCCTGGACTAGATATCCATCTAGTCCCCATAGAAGAGGAACTGGACTGTGCTCTGCACAGCCCTGCTAAACATCTCCAGCAGTTCAGAGAAGGGCAGCTCACAAGTATTTCCCTTCCTCTTCCCTGTACTTGCCATTCCCCTCACATGACTGTGCCGATGGGGGGCGTTTCTAAAGCATCCAGTGATTTCTGCATGATTTCTGCATTTGCCTGTCTGGACGAATGCTTTCTGAGAAACATGGGGCATTAGTGCCAGGCATCACTCCACACTGCCTATTTACAGGTCAGAAGTAGCATTATGCACAAGGGCTCACACATGTTCCATCCCATGTACAGCTGAGAGCGCTCATACGCACTGGTGCTCTCTTTTGTCTGTAGCTGTACCTAATTTAGGTGTATATGTGCTTTCCCCTCCATGTACACACACTATATTCCACACACACATGCACCTCAGCTGTCACATGTGCAAACCTTGTGCACTTTATGCTCCAAGGAGACCAGGGTCTCCAGTGTATTTTTATGTTAGCAGTCATGGTACAGAAGCACTAACATTTGTCCCCATCCCTCTTCCCTGACAGACTGTTTATTATTAAGACATCTCTGCATGAGTCACGTAAGGTTGTTGGCAGTGGCATGACACCCTCTTGCAGTCAGGTCTCCCCACGCAGAAGCCATTCCTTCCACTGATTCTGAAGGGCCAGTTACTCTTGCCAATTGGTGGGAACCCCTATCATCAAACATCAAAACATTTCACATTGGACACTATACCTGGGGGAGAGAGATGACCTATAGACAGGTGATGGACTGAGTTATTCCTTTACACTGATAGAAATCCACACGGTCAAGTAACTGTAGTCTCCAGTGATCAAACAGACACAAAGGTCCCTGCTCTGGAGCAAGAGCTGAGGCTGACCCACCTGCAGCAGACTTCAGAGCAAGACACCTCACAATGACAATAACATGACTTACACAAACATGTTTCTTGACACGTGGATATAAGATACATATAACAAGATATAGCACACCACTGCCACAAACAGCATCTCTCCACTTTCTCACATCTGGGAGATTTGTGGCTGTTTTGGAGTAAGTTCTCTAGACAGAGATGAACAACAGCACAAGCTGCACCAGAGCAACAGCTTCAGGCCAGCACCCAGGGCAAACAGTAAATGATGGAAGAACACCCTATTCAGCATCTCTGAATACAAACAGCTTGTACCTGGTAAGTGCAATTGCCAGAAAGAGAACAAACAGCCCATTTGCACATGTCCTCAAGGACTACTACGTAAGCAGAACCTTGGCAAGAGGCAGTCATCAGCTGCTGAAGTCTCTCACTCTGCCTACCATGACACCCTCTCCTTGCCATCCAGGTGATTCCATGTTGATATATAAAGCCCTGACAGAAGCCTGACAAGGCAGCAATGCCACTGCCAGATAACAGTTCTTCAACCACTGAAGACCTCCTGAACATATAGGGAGGCTGAAAGAAAGCCAATCCAACAGTGTAAATCCAGGCACTACGAGTAACATCAGCATGCAAAAGGCTCCAGCTGAGGTGTCAGGAAGGCAGCATGCTGCCCCAGCGATCTCCAGCATACAGGTCTCAGGGCACACAACACTCAGACAGCATCAACACCAGCTCTGTGAGGGCACTAGAAACCATTCTCCTTCCCTTCATTGCATCATTTCACACCTGAGTGGCACCTGCAAATTGCAGATTTCCTCCATGACCTGGTGACCTAAGCCATGGACTGGAGATAGCCCTGTACGCCCACAGGGATGGCACTGCTACACACTCAGAAAAAAGCATCATGTTTTTTCTTTCAGCCCTGCCACAGTTGCAGCATATAAATATTAGTAGCTAAATCCTAGACAGTATCAATAAACCAGTAAAAGCAACAATTTAAACACATATACTAAAGCAAGGCAGAGAAGAGGAAGTGAGGGCAAAAGATGCCGCAGTGGGCGAGCAGAGCTCCAGCAGCGCTGCTCCTCAGCTGGTGGACAAGCTGGCCCACAGTTCCCAAGGCAACTTGCTCAGCTCTGTTGCATCTGAGCACTCCACAGAGCAGCTACAGCCGGGGAGAGGAGGGTCCTGCTGAGCAGCATGGGCTGGGCTGCCGTTGCTGTGGGAACAACCTTGTGTTTAGAGTCTCAGACATTATGCTGCTTTTTACATTTAACAGATTTCTCATCTTACTGCTGAACTTAAGTCTGAACTAATGTGGTATGCTGGTGGCAGTCTCATGTGTCCAAAGTTCAGCTACACTCAGCTAAGCTCTTTGCAATGCTCTTCCTGCAGGCAGCAATGGAAGAGGTGTAACAATTTGCTTCGATGCACCTCTAAGACACCTGGGTCTCAGACTGCAAAAGCACATCTATACAAACTGTTGCAAGCTCCAGCCCTTAGTGCCTAGAGCTACATCTGTGGCAAAGGTCATTGCTACAAACTGGATTCTCATTCTCTACCCATAAATTCTCAGCCTGCTTCTCTTCTGTTACAGCTTCAGGCCACAGCTAGTGTCCGTGTCATGTCTCTTCCCAGTGTGCACAGCTTTCTTTCTGTCCATAACATCACAAAGCTCTTTCAGAGGCAGCAGACCCAAGACCCCCAAGTCTTGCTTGTGCTCTTGCAGCAGCCTGCACATACTGCAGCAGGATTCAAAGTACCCTGGGGCTGCAAAGCACCACAACAGGTCCTGTGCATAGGAACCAAGACTAGCACATTTATTTCCCTGTGTTATTGAAGACCTTTCACCAATGGCTGGAAGTTCCACTTTCCCTCTACTGCACATGAGCAGCAGAGGCATAAATAACTACTGGAAGCTCCTGCTGTTGCAGCCGGAACCAGCCTCCAGCACAGCATCCCAAGCAGGCAGCAGCATGCAGCTGCAAATGCACAGCACAGATGCATCCATGTGGCAGTGTGCCCGGGCACTTGCTGTGCCAGGCAGGCTTTCAGGCATGCAGTGAAGCAACAGACTCTCACACCACTCCAAGCCCAGGGTGATTCCCTCTCTCCTGCTGCTCTGTCATCCCCACTTCCCCATTATCAGCACAACTGCCTGCCTCCCCTCCCCACAAGAGCTTGTGCAGTTTGTCGGCGTGTATTTGGCACAGCCATACTGTACATCATGTTGACAGTAGAAATTACATCCTGAGCTTATGTTTTACACTGTGCTCTGTCAGAACTCACCGCAGCCCAGTGATCAGGACAAATTGAATAGCATCCCATCCGTGTCAATATTTATTTCATTTTACAAATGCAGGCTGATGCAGGGGAAAGTGGGCAGAGGGAGGGGGGAAAACACAGGCAGCCAACAGCAGACAAAGATGGCCCTGCCCAATATATCACATTCCTACATCACCAAACTGCATTATTGTCCAACACAGCTGCAGTCCCAGAGCCAGAGCAGAAGTGCCCAGGAGCCCAGGTTAGTGCCCTAGGAGCTCCTCCCTGCAGCTCTACTGGAAGGAATGCCACACCAGTACTGTTCCTCTGAGACAAGCCTTTATAAACAGTAGAAAATGCAGAGCTCTCCATCATCCACAAGTGATGCAACAGAGCAGAAGGGAAACCCTCCCTCCTTAACCTCCCAGCTTGCTGCCTGAACTAATGCAGGCCTGGAGGCACTGCCTTGGCTCCTTAGAACCTCCTGGCAGAGTTGCACAGACCACCTGCAGGAGCATCAGGACTGTTTGTTCAATTGACTGCTCCGTTTGATTGGAATGGCCACAAGGATCCTACAAAAGCTTCTGAGGAGTAAGCCAAGAGTTAGGTACTGCCTGTGCCACTCTTGGGAAGACAGAGACACAGAATGAATACCAAGCAATCTTCCTAAAGCTTGGGCCTTCTCCTGATTTTCCGTGGCATACCCACACCCCAAAGGACACAAGAAAATGGAGACTGCAGCAGGAAAGTCACTGGTCAGAGACAACAGTGCAGTCCTGACCCCCATGGTCCTACACATGCCCTCACTGCTCAGTTAGCTATCTGCAGAATGATCTCAAACCAGGAGTATCAGTTATCTGGCTCCAGCTTTGTTTTATAGCAAAGACGGGGAAAGAGCAGACAGCAGCACAGCAGGGACAGGCCTGCAGTTGCTTCCAGAATCCCAAGCTCACAGCTGAAAATTGGGAGCATGTGGACTCTCAATGCTGCTGGACAGTTGATCCTCACACTGCTCTCCACTGGCTTCTCAAGGACAGACAATGCCATGACAAAGAGGGCTGGGGAAGAGCTGTGGTGTGTGTCTGCCCGGTTGGTCTGGAGCTAGTATCTCTCACCACATTCACAGGAAAGCCACATTCTTCCAGTAGCATTCTGTCAGCTTGAGCACTGAGCACAGCTATCACACAGGGAAAGTGGAGAGAAGAGCATGGGGAGATGTGAAAGGCAGGTTGGAGATGAATGCAGAGCACAGACACAGCCTTGTCAGTGGCTTGCAGCGCTGCTCCCAACAGGCAGGAGGACTACAGCACCTTTGGAGACAACCCAGGACAGGAGTCAGATGGAGAAAAGCTCCTGCTAGGCTCCCCAGCAAGCAGCCAGACACACCTCACTGTTGGAGCTGCACAGCTGCACACCAGTTCCTTCCCAAAACATGCAAGCCTCCCTAGAGGTCCTCTCCAAATAACAGGGCAGACCTCCAACACCAGCCAGGCCCCTTCATTCTCTGCCCAGCACCTCCTGCCCCCAACGTGCCTTTACCTAAAAGCTCGGAGGTTGAGCACTTGGTCCAGCATGACACACACGTGCCAACTGTATCAGCTGTAAGGGAACAGCTGAGGCCACATGCAAGAACAGCAGCAGCAGCTCTGCGGACAGTACTAGTACCAGCTCAGAGCCTGCATCTGCAGGGAGCCTACCTGCCTCGCACTCGAGCGTGGGCAATGTGGCAGCCCAGCATCAGACAAACCTTGCTGGGAGATGGGGCAGCAAAAAGCCTGCAATTACTTCAACAGCAATTCTTCTCTAGTACTGCCTACAGTGCAGCATGCAGTATGTAACCACATCTCCTCCTGTTAAACAAAATTTAAATCCACTTAATGCTCCCTTTCCTGGGAAAAGGAACAGGCTGCTAGAGCATGCTTCCAGTATCTGTTGTAGAGAGGTAATACAAGCATGGCAAGGCTGCTGCAAAGCTTTAAGATGGTTCATAATCTCCAGGCCTAGGGCTAAAACATGAACTCAGGCTCTCTGGAGCTCACTTTCTCTACTAGGTATTGTAAGACACGAGGAGGCAAAGATACCTTTTTTTTTCCTTTTACAAACTTCTCAATATCTAGAGATGAGAGAGGAGGCAATCTTTCCAGACATGAGATACTGTCAACTGCAGACTAGGCTAAACAGCAAGCATATCACATGCTAGCATCCAACATCCCACACACTGCCTCTGACAATGCCCCTCAGTGCTACACCCACCCTGGACCACCACACCATGGCCAAGCACCCACCTGTATCCCCATAACTTCCCACAGCTCCTTCCTAGTATCCAAGAGGCACTCTATGATTACCTCTTTGGGTTGGAAAATGAATAGTCAGTGCATCCAGCCCTCAGCCCTACAGGGAGTGCTCTACAGATTTAAAAGATTAGGGACCAGCACCACAACCTGTCTGCTGCTCCCATTCCCTCTGCCCTGCTGCAGTACCCACAGCCACCACAAACAAGTGCCTTTGGCTGGAATACCTTAGCACAGCTTGCTAATTCTGCAAAGACATCAGCACCGATGACAGCAAAGGTGTGAGATGCCCCCTCACATCAAGACAGATTATGAACATAGCCACTGCACTGCAAGTCCCATTCCATAGCAGTTCCCATCAGTGATGTTGCATTTAAGTCCCAGTGTTTTGATAAAACAAAGCTGGGCCATATGTCAGAATACCGTGGTGCCACAGAGCACCTGTGAGCTAAACAGGTTTTCACCACTGCAAGCTCTGGAACCCCCACAGCACCCCTCTGCTAAAACACATTCTGCAGAAAGCACACTAATTCAG
Source organism: Chloroceryle amazona (assembly GCA_027560015.1). NCBI lineage: Eukaryota > Metazoa > Chordata > Aves > Coraciiformes > Cerylidae > Chloroceryle > Chloroceryle amazona. Next base: position 18,971 of record JANHFX010012618.1, on the reverse strand, counting down.
TGTCCTTTCCAGAATTAAAACACAATTTGCCAGTCAAGTGGGAGATGGCTAGAGATATTAATCTGGCTGGCACATAGCATCACAGTGTGTACAAGTGCTGGAGATCAGTGGCCAAGGGATTCAAAACTGTAGAGGCTTTTGAAATGGGATATTTAAATCATTTTTATTTTTACTTATGCAGTGAAAGTCTTTTGTAACCAAAATTACTAGAAGAACTTATCCCAAGTGCAGGTCCAGACTGTGTGAAGCAATGTTTGATAGCAATCTACTTTTCAGCAAGTCTTCAGATACAGAGCACAGAAGACAGGTAGATAATGATAAAATCGAGTTTTGTCTCTAATGTCACCCTAGCCTTAGCTTTGAAAACAGGACAGAAAGCCCATTATACTTAGTAAAAGTTTAGTCATGATTGTTCTCAAAATAAATGTCTGGGGTTCCTCGGAATTACTATCCCATCAGTGGGCTTCTTCCTCTGCTTTCCTTCTCAGATGAACTTGCACACAGTCCAGGTAAAGTTGTTTTTCCAGAGGAATTTCTACCTGCACAATGCTCAGGACTATATGACTAAACAGCCATTTTCTCCCTTCTTTTTAAGTTGCTTTAAGTTTAATTATTGTCCCCAATTTGATGCTGCCTTGAAAGATTCTAATAGAGGAGCTAGAGCAACTGTTAGAGCAGGAGCTATTCACAACCTTTTGACTTCTCATGTTCAGTTACTTTCTGCTATCAGATACACTGGGAGGAACAGTATTAGTTAAATCTCTGACACAAGCATTGTTTGGAAAAAAGTATTTTCAAAGTTTGGGAGATTTTTTTCCTCCAAATCTTCTTTGGTTCACGTTTCAAAGAAATTTTAATTGCAAAGAAAATCTCAAAGTCTGCCTTAGGGAAAAGGGTTTTACAGCCATAACGGTCTCGCTCTGCAGCAATTCTTTCCCAAATATGGAATTGTCATGCCCTGTCTATGTGAATACAATACTTTTTAATTTGCCTTTAAAAAAGATCTCCTTGAGGAGGTGGGGAGCACAGGCATCTTCCTGTGGACCTGGATACATACATGATTCCCTCTGTCCAGGCCTGGAAGAAACCACCTCCTAGCCAAGAAGAAAAAGGAACCATGGAGCCACTCTGCACCTAACACATCTGCAGGCTGGAGCACAGCTAGTCATGTCGGGCAGAGCTGCACCAGCAAGGCCAGAACATCTGCACCATCCCCAGGCAAGGACCCGGCTGACCACAGCTCTCAGGATGCTCTGACTAACCAGGCAGAGCAGTCGGCTTCCAGGACAAAACTGCTGTCCCAGCTGAGCATGCAAAAGCTCTGCCTGAGAGCCAATCAGATAGGTGGGAGAAAGCAAAGCCCCAGAGAGGATTTCTGTCCACATCCAGAGCCTGGGAACTGCTTGACCCCAGGGACAGCAGCCATTGCTCTGCTATGCCCTTTGTGGCTTCCCCTTTCCTAACTTCATCCTCTGAGCCCTTGCACACAACAGGTCCCTTCCTGCATTCAGATACTGCAAGTGTTTGCGCGGCCCATTCACTACACTCCAGCTCCACTAGCCCCACATCAGTCCCGCCTGCTCCTTGGACATTCCTGCTGCTTCCCTCAGCATGCTGCTTGCTGCAGTTATGCAATAACTGCGTAACCCAAGCATAGCTCAGTCCAGCTTCATAGGAGCAGTAATAGAAGGTTTTTCCCTCCTGCTTCCCAGAGAGGAGTTCTCCCTAGCCTCACAAACTCCCAGCCAGCTCCAGAGGCAGAAGACACTGACACCTGAGTGACAATCCAGCACTAGCAGGCACTGGCCTTTTCATCCTGCTCTGCTGGTTCAATGCAGTGCTAAAGCCTGGATATCTAGCAGCTCAGGACATGCTCAGCCCCACTGGCACAGCTGGACACACAGACACTGCCATAGAGCAAAACACTGGCAGCCCGAACTCCTGCTATCACCGCACCAAAGCCCATGCATCAGGAGTGCTGGCATCTGAGCCAACGGGAGAGAGAAGGCATATCCCAAGGGATGAGTCAAGGGATCACAGGCAAGTCACTCTTTCCCGTGAACCTGCCAAACTGCCTGAAGTGCTAGCAAAAAAACCCCAAAACCCACAAGAAACAAAACCCAAAAAAACCCAGCAACAAAACCAAAACAAAGAACTAGAGCACTCGGATCTGACAGGGCACGGCTAGTCCTTCCTTAGCATAGGAGAGGTGTACGCTGCTGAGCACTGTGAGTGTTAGGACCAATTGCTTCAGCAGAGAAAGCAAATGCGACATATCTGTCCAGCTTCTCAAAGGCTTCTGAACAGAATCATTAACAGAGGTAGAAGAATCCAAGTTCTCAACAGCTGAGGGAAGATGAAAAAAACCTGAACAAGAGAGGAGACAAAGAAAACAAACCACAAAACAAACACAAAACTACCACCAGCACCCCACCACACAACAACCAAAAAATAAAAAACACTACACCAGAACAAAAAGAGAGAAGTCTCATCATTGAGCCCAAATCTGATATAAAACCTGAAAGGGAAAAAAATAGTTCAGAAATTACCTGGCAGAAAACAAGGAACCCCAGGTAGGGAGCAAAATCAATGAATGACAAGAGATTATCTCAGTCAAGGCCATTGCAAGAAACCTTGGAAGAACTGGACTGAGCCAGTGGACTGGACAAACAAGAACTGGAAGTCTGTGCCAAATTGGCATTAACACCCAGGTGAAGCTGAGAAACAACCTGTGAAGGAGACCCTACCTCTAGCTGGGCAGGAGGACAAGGTGACATTCTTGCTACTCTGATGCCTGCCTGCAGCAATGGACTTAGACGCAGCCACCAGTCTTCCTGCACATCCTTGCCCTAGGTTTGGCACCACTGGCAGACAGAGCATCAGAGACCCTTTGCCCCCAAAGATCAAGGGTGAGCAGTGCTAGTTATGGGGAAGATGCCTGCAGCCATCACAGCATCTCTGTCACAGCTGCTGGGGTGTACAGAGCTCCTCCTGCTGCAGAGAGAAAGTTCCAGAGCTCAGAGCAGGTCTTTAATTTTAGGATCTGGACAGGGAACTGCATTGAAAGCCCCTTACAAATGCCCTGTATAGATTTAGAAGTTGCATTTCAAACAGACTCTCATTTTTTATGACCCACTACCTCATGAGGAGCCGGAAGTGCTCCCAAACAGCAGGGTAGAGAACCCCCACAAATATTTGGTTGATGCATGATTTGTTTGTCATTCAATATTGTGTGATTAAATGGAAAAATGAAGATTTTCGCAGCTTTCTTGTCTGCAACCTCTTGTGAAAGTCTCCCTACATTCCTGCAGAGAATAACAGGTATTAGGCAAAGCCAGAAGGGTTCAAAAAAACTTCCTTAAGTTTGCTGATCAGAGTTCAAGGTCAGACTCAGTCCTGTGGGTAAATAAATCCTATGGCAGGCACACATTGTTTTCAGGAAGGTCTCACTGCTGCTTACTCTTCTTCCCTACAGATTTTAATCCTCTTGGCAATTTTGTCCCTCGAACCTTCTCAGTCCTCATGATAGAGACTCCTGACCCCTCTTCACAGAGTGGATGAGACCAAGGAAGTCTCTTCCCGTGGCAGCACCCTTTTTCAGACTAAGAACAAGTCAGCACAGGATCACCCACACTGAAGTGGGGAGATCACAGGGGAGGACAAGAAAGCAGTGAAAAGCTGGACAAGACCTGGGAGAGCTGCACCACAGGTCTCACATCTGCAGCTCTAGCAGTACTTTTTTTTAAAAAAAGTAACAGGACAATCAAGTTCTGCATAGCCCAGATTAGAAGCAGGCACCAACTTTATATTGCAGGTACCTTAGGCCAAAAAAGCAGCCTGAAGGGGCAAGTGGCTTCCTCAGCACAAGATCTGCAGCAATAAGCAGCTGTCAGAAGGAGGGGAAAAAATGAGAGTAATTAGTCTCTTTAATGCCAATTTCAACATGTTCTTTCACACTTAAGAAAACTGTTAGAATTATTTTCTTATTTTCAGAGGAGCCTATTAAATAAGAATTAGAAGCAAGATAGCATAATGGATAAGAAAATTATTTCCTTAAAAATACCCTGACAAAATCCACTGCTTTGCACTCCTCAGCCACCCGGGCTACCTGACTTGCACCTGTAGCAATCTTGTGGCAGCCAGAGCACCACACTCATCGCCATCAACACCACCTGAGCAATACACAGGCTTTTCTGGCACGTGGCAGAAGAGGCTCCATCCTCAAACCTTCCTGCTCTACAGAAATTCCTGAGAAAACACGCTGGGGAGAAGCAACACAGCATTGCTCAGAAAAATCCACCACATTTGACAGAAATCCCTGGTAGCTGAGTCTCCTACACAGGTAGCACATTTTGCCCAGTCTATTTGAGTCTGCATCTCCAAGAGGAGCACAGCAAGCCACTACACATCCCTCAGGGCTGCCCCAGGCAATTAGAGTCCTGCTAGGTCCCTCCTTGGGTCCCCAAGGCTGCAGTCTGAGCAGAAATAGGCCAGTTACAAGCAGGTGTTACTGAGAGAAGAACACCAGAGCTTCACAGACCTAAAAGGGCCTCTGGGTGATGTCACAGGAGTGTCACAGAGACATTCAAAGCAAAACCCACCTCCCCCTCACAAAACAACCAGGAGGAATTTGACCCTCATTCTGCATCAGGGACCTACACACTAGAGCAGATGGGTCAGGTCCCTAAACAAGCAATCCTCACAACACACTACTCACCAAAGAACTGTAGATAAAGGCTTTCTCCAGCCTATAACATGTTGCCTGTCATAGGCGTGGCGACTAAAACATTCCAGCCTCCTTGTAGGCAACTTACAGACAACAGCAATAGGTTATATTTTGCATTCAATCATTAATGATAGATGCATTATTTATTTGGAATGATTTGCTTCATACTACTAATTACATCACCACTACCAGCTTCTGACAATGTACAACACTTGGAGTCATGTCCCAGGAGTCAGGCCTGTCCAGAGCAACACGAACCACAACTGCCAGCATCACAGCTCAGTGGTGTAAGTGCTATTCCATTCCTCCAGGAAAACCAGGCAGGTTTATCAAAAGCTTCTCACTGCCTTGCAGATAACAAAGTCATGTACACCCTGGATGGCCAACATTTGTCATTCCTTCTGTACACTGCCAGATGTCCACAGGGAGCTGGTGAAATCAACTGTTGTCCCCTGAGGGCTCATTTGGTAGACTCAGAAGAAACTGGCACAGCTCTCATGCATTCCTTGTGCCCCAATCCCTTCTTGCACGCACAACCCAACCTCACTGCTATAGGAAGACATGTATCATGAGTTTGTGCCAAAACCATCAGCCAGGTCAGTGCTGGCCCAGCACACATGGCCTTATCCAGCAGTCCTCACTGACACTGCCAGGACAGACAGTCCATGAAGAGAATCCACATGGAAAGTGGCTTCCCCCCCAGAGTAGAGAATTCGCTTCTCGCCACAGTCCTGAACATTTCACCTCTACCCCTCCAGGCACACAGATGAAGACAGAGGTGACCTAATACCACTGCTGTGCAAGCAAAAACCAAGTACCAGAGGGAAGAGGGCAGAAACCCCTTTCTTTTGGGGGACCGGTCCATCAGGGATGGGGCTGAGTCAGGATAGGAACCCCTGGAGACAGGGACCAGGAGGCTTTCTCTCCTAAGGCCTTGTGTGGTAGAACAGCTACACATGGCTGCACTACATACGAAATTTCACCTGAATATAGAACCAGAAGCTTTTAGCATCCTGTCTGGTAGATTTGAATTTTTATATCCTTCTCTGCCTGGTAAATTCTGCTCACAAAGAAAAAAAAAAAAAAAGAAGTAAAAGCCTTAATAAACGCTGGAAGAGCAGGGAGCTCACACCAATTCCCAGCCCAGCATAGCTCCTGGATAATCTAGGCAATAGTTTATTTTTCTCTCCAGTATCATTTTCCCAGCTTGATCTCTACTGTCGCAGTGTGATGGTTTCACCCCATTAGCCTTGCTTAAAAAAAGTGATCCCAGGACTGTGAGTGTTATTGCCCACATAAATCAGGAGGCTTTGAATACGGAGCACCTTTAAATAAACAGCTGATGGAAGTGAAGTTCCGGGATCATTATTAATAGCTTTTCATTTCTGTGTCCGCTGTGCTGTGACATTCTTTCCCAGCAGAAAGCCTCCGCTTCCTATCCCCAGTACATCTGATCCCATGAGTCCTCCAGTCAGAATGAATGACTGCACCTTTGTGTTAATTGCATAGCCCGTTCCACAAACTGAATACTAATATTAACTAGCAAGAGGAGAAGACTTTGCAGACCAGAAGCAATGGGACAGTTTGAAGAGAGGCATGCCAGCCCCACTGCCTTTCCCTGTCCTCTCACCTCCCCTCAAGGAAGGGCAGATCCTGGCTTTTCCAACACCCACCAGTAAAGGGTACAACAGGTGATAAGGCCCTGCTCCATTTCTGTCCTGTCTGCACTGGGAGTGTTCCCTGGACTGGCCAGACAGCCAGCCCTTCCCTACTCCGCCAGCTCCATCATGCTTCTCACATAGCCCCACCAAGCAGAACGACGACAACCACTCATCACATTGCAAACAATCCCTGACAGAGTCCAAAGGGACATGGACCCTTGGAGAGGCAGCCACCACAGAGCAGCCTTGTCAGTACTTTTAGGTGCTGTCTGAAGACTTTACCTGACCAGATGTGGTTTACTTTTCATTAGCATGCCTTGTCCAGGGAGGAATCTCTCTCCTCCTCCAACTTCAGCTATTAGGTTCTCTCCTGAGAGCTTGCAGGCAAGTGCACAGCAGCCCAGAGCAGATGAGAGCTCTGAATGCCACGTGCAGATCTAAGGGCAGCAACAGGTAACAGCTGAGAAGGACAAACCTCCCATTCCCCTCTCCCAGGGTCATGAGCCTGAGATGGGACTGGACACCTCATCAAGAGGTACCATGCCACCAGCTTTGGGAGTCCCCTGCTTTGCTGTTTGCTGCCAGCACAGACATACAGGTACTCCCAATCTGGATTCCCAAAAGTCTCACACCTAGGACCCAGGCAGAGTTGCCAATGCTCCTGCTGTGTCAGCAAATGACATCCCACAGGTTGGCACCTCAGAAGATAGACCAAGTTTCTCCTTGGAAAAGAGTATTCAGGATCTGCCCAAAGAAATGAGGAAATGGTCCTGCTGGCAGACAGTTCCAATACAGCTACCAATGTCAGGGCAAGTGAAAAGGCTCCAAAGTGGCCAACAGTGCCCAGGAAGAGGCTGACGTGGGCTTTACAGCCTTCCTGTTCTTTCTGCCCTTCACTGCAGAGAGACAAGAACTGATGGTCCTGCTGTTGCACCCCACTCGTTTCATTTTACTGATCTTGAGTAATGACTCCACATACAGGTCATGCTGCTCAAAGACAATACACAGGGTAAGCAGATATGCCAAAATGGCCCGTTGCTTATGTGACCTTTGCTGTGTATAAATCAAAAGGGCTGTGGATAGAAGTAAACTCTGGGAACACGTGATGACTTTTGGGTTTACTGCCTGCTGCTTGCTTGTTCCCAAATCCAGTTCTTAGCAAGTAGATTTAGGATACAAGCACCAACAAAGGCATAAAAAAGAAGTTCACATATGATAGAGCCGAAGTCAAAGCAAGGATCAGAAAACTGTGGAATGTGGCTGAATAAAGCTGAAAGAGACCACTACAGATGGGATGCACATTTCTTTGATGACTTTAAGAAGAAAAAAATTGAAGTGTAAAATCTGTCTCCTGATTTCAGAGTTCTTCCCTAGCTAGAGCCTGAACCATTGATATCACGATGGACTAGCACAGAAGAGCCATGTCCTTAGTAAAAAAAAAAAAAAAATCAACAAGAATACCCTAGGTTTCTGGATATAATTCTGCAACCTAGATAAAATATTAGTCTTCCCTCTGCAAGAAACTCCAACCACTTTGTCAGGTAAAAAAATAAAACTGGTTTCTCCAACCCCTCCAGCACTGTATTTGGAGACTGTGGACAAACATCCAGCAGCCACATAGGACTTTTAAGCAAAGGAAACAGTGGGCACCACATAGGCAAAATAAGGCAGCCTTGGTGTGTCACTAGAAACACTGCTTTCCAACCACCAGGCTTCAGAATCCCATCATAGCAGCAGTTTTCAGCAGAGGCCAAATGTGCAAACTGCAGTTGAAAAAGAGAACATTTCTGAAAGCTTGAAGCACATGAACACAGAAGACTAGAATGGAATCTACAAGTAGCTTCACTTTAATGTCACTACCAAACCAATAGCACAATATGGAAGGGACAGACCAGAAGCTTTGGGAACAACCACTCTGCTCAGCACAAGTGATAAAGGGAGATTAATTGGTCAGTTCCTCAATCAGGTATGACAGTTCAGGGCTTAGGTGTAAAACTCCATCAAAAAGACCAACATTTTCAGTTCTGACATTCCAGGATGGACACGGGACACAGTGAGGGGTTTTGTGCAGGTCGTACTTTACAGTCAATCCCTTGTGCTTCTGCCAGTCCTGGCAACAGCGAGACTATAAGAATCTTCTCTCTCCGGCACGCAGGCTGTGAAAGGTCTTTCCTGATGCATCTGCACAAAGCAGGGACCTTGGTGTCTTGTATCTAGGTTCTAATATTATTATCAAAAAGAATAAAGAGGGACATGGTGAAGTGTAAGGCAACAAAGCAGCCCAGGGAATAAAGGGAGAAAGAGAGATTACACTAGCAACAGGGAGAACAGAAAGGCAAATGGACAGAGTGCATGTGAAAGAATAGAGCCAAGGAGAGATATGCATACACGTGAGCAAGTAGAACTGTGCCAGAACACGTGAGTATATGTGCACGCAGTAGAGGGCACAGAAACCCACACAGGCAGGTGCAGTCATTTGCAGCTTTGAGTCCTTCAGACCCACTGCACATTTACAGCCTTGCAGTTCAGCAATGGGCCTCTCCTAGAATGCCCCAGTGCACACGCAGGACTCCTGTGACCTAATTCTCTCTGTCCAACACAGAGCCCAACAGCAACACAGTACTGGTGAGAGTGAAAGATCCAGAGCCATAAAAATGGGAAGAAACTGGCTCTGATTACTCTTACCAGGAGTGCCCACCCTTTCCCCAAAGAAGTTCCATGCTGGAGAGGGTGAGAACTGGCAGCACACATGTCCATGGACATATTCCCACTTTCCCACTTGGTTTTCTCTGGCTTTGTTATCCTCGGACACCATGTCCATTTGAATCCTGCTCTCCATCATTACATTCCAGACTCTGGCTGCCAGTCTCCTATTATTCCCTGGGCTGTTTCACTTCCTCCTCCCTCTCCACACTCCTCTCTAGCTCATTTAAGGACAATCACATTAGAACTCATGCACATAGCCCCAGAGTCCTTAGCATGTGTCTGAGCAGAAACAGGTCCATCCAGAGTTCACCACCACCAATCCAAAGAGCCAGATGCAGAAGTGCTGAAATCCTGAATTGCACATGCACCCTGACTCCAGCCATGCTGTGCTAGTCCCCTGCATGCTGCCACACCAGTCTCCAGGCCCCCATCCCTCAGGAGGTAAAAGTTGGACTGTCTGAAGCTGACCACAATGAAGTCAACTGGGAGCACTGCAATGCAGATAAGCACGCTCCTTTATGTCCTCCCCTCCAAATAACCACCCTTTTCTGGCTGCTGTGCTGGCAGCAGCCTCAGACAGAGTTTGGCATCCAAAGCCAAGCAGTGTCCAGCCAAAAATCCATTCTCTCCATGTTGGACTCAGAGCTGCACACATCTCTTGCCACTTACCTCTCCCATCAGAGCTCATGATGAATTGACACCAAAACTCACACCTGATTCACTGTGATTCAGAAACCGAATAACAAGACACAGCTGCTCTGAGCAGGGCTGATATCAAACTTTTGAGAGGTTCAGGACCAAGCCAGACACAAGCACTGTGTCCATGCAGTCCTCAGTCCCCCATCATGGGGTGCACTAAAAGCATTAGCTCATGAGACAGCTTTCTTCATCTTGGTGCACACAGGCACAGATAGAACTGACACACAAAACCAAACTTACCAAACACTTCACACACCAGATTAAAAAATGAGAAAAAACCTGCCATTGCTATTTCTAAATATATTTTGGGGGCACCATATAGCACAGTTATGAACCAGATATAAAAAAAAAAAAGGATGGAGATGACTCTCAGTACCAGCCTTTGATCTCTCACAAGGGAAATGCACGTGCTGCCTTGTGGAAACCAGGACCAGATATTGTGTCTTAACTCTGCCTAAGCCCAGCTCAGCTGTGGTTTAAAGAAAAGGCTTTCCAGCCTGGTGCTTCATGGTACCTCCCTCTCATTTCTATTTCACAGCAGCTTTTCACAACCAGAACAGTGCTTGGCATAAGCAACACAGACTCAGCTGCAGGATTTTCTGGTTCTGGGACAGTCTAAGGTTTGGCAAAGGCCTCCTAGGAGCACCAAACCTGACTGGACCCTGTGCCCAAGAACTGAAAGGAGATTTTTCGGTAGCACCCACAGCCCCAGAGTGGTCACAGGTCAGATCCTGTCCTGCCAGCTCCACCAGTGATGGACTGAGCATAATTTACACCAGCTGATGTGGCAGCTCACTGCACACATGCAGCCCTGCTCCAGGAGGCTTGCTTTCCAGCACTCAGTTGCCTCTCTAGCTTCTTGCAATAAAAATATGCCTGGAAGCATTGCAAGCAGTAGCATGTCTCTGCCTAGGACAGTTTGAGTGTGCCTTTGCCACCAGATCCACAGGACAGATGATACATCTCCCACTGCACAGCCAAGGTCTGACAAGGGCTCCTGCCAGGCACCCCCCTACAGAGCAGGCACCCCAAAGGGGCACACAGTAAAAGGTGTTTAACAGTCCCTGTATTGGGTCTGGCTAGGATAGAATTAATTTGCTTTGTAGCAGCTTATATGGTGCTGCGTTTTAGATTTGTGATAACACTGATAACACACTAATATTTTAGCTATTGCTGAACTGTGTTTGCACAGTATCAAGGCCTTCTTTGTTTCTCCTTTTGTCCCTCAGTAAATAGACTGGGAGGTTAACCACTTTGTGATCAGGATCTGGCTGGATGTCAATCTACCCATGGAAGGTGGTGAGTGTTTGCCTTTGAAACCTTTGTTTTGTTTTCCTTCTTTCTCCTACTTCTCCTTCACTTACTAGAACATTTTTATCTCAATCCACAAGTTTCCTTGCTTTTACTCTTCCTTTCGTCTTCCCTTGTACCACTTGGAAGTGAGGGAGTGAGCAAGCAGCTATGTGCTGCTTAGATGTCTACTGGGGTTAACCCACAATAGTGAGCTTCTCAGTCCCATGATGTGAGCTCACATCTCCTTTCCTGGGGCAGTCTGGGACCACTAGCTCATCTGGCTGCCATTACCTCCCAGTGAAGCACCCCCTCCACCCCTCATCTCTAATCCACCAAAGCATGTCAGCACACTAGGTGCAAAACCAGTTCATCCTGCTTGATGGTTCCAGCATCCTTCCCAGCCAGACATGAGTCTCTCATTGCACAAAAATGTAAACAGCTTTTACAGACAAAATCCCTAAATACTCACCTGTGGTTGCTACTTCAGCTGAGGAAGGTTCAGTGCTTGTATTTCACTTCATGCCTCAATTGCTTTGTGGTACTAAGGAAGGAAGCAACATCATCTGCCAGCACAACAGTCAGTCCTCTAGGCAGGACTAATGATGTCAGACTTCACAATGCTAGCTCCAGCTCACAAGTTCTTGTCTGCCTTAGTGAATCCACTGCCAAGTCCTGGGCAGGGCAAAGCAAGGCCATGTCGACATCTGCAGGGTCAGCCGCAGTCCCTGGTCACTCACCCTACAGTCCATGGAGGCTCACAGTTGCAGCCCTGGTCCATTGCATGCCTGTGGCTTGCCCACTGCTCACACACTCATCTGACCAAGGTGCTGTCATCAGCTTCTGTCATACCTGTCATGGAGACTGTTCATGTCTCGCACAGTCACCAGAAGCCAGTCCAGATCAAACTCACCTGAGAAATGAGCTTGAGTGGTAATGCAGAGAGGAGAGATTTGGGAAGGACGTGGTCACTCTCGACCTCAGTGAGAGTAGCTGAGCCACTGCCCTGTGAAGGATCCTTGTTCTAATCTCATGTCTCACAGTACATTTCAAATTAATTCGTTAATTGGCTGTGCATATGAAACAAGGATGCATGGCTCCCTCTGCCGGCATGCAGCCCGAGGAGGAGCCCCATGCCCTCGCTCCTCTCCAAAAATCAGGGAAAAGCCAGACCCCTGCCTGCTTGCTGCCAGCCTGCAGCTGCGTCAGGTGCCAGCAGGCAGAGCTGACCTCACACCTCAGCAAGGGACACCACCACAGCAAGTCCCAATATCTGTCATAAGAAGATTCCCCATCTCCTGCATTGCAGTAGTGATGAGGATGCACAGCAAAGGTGCGACCTGGTCTTTGGAAAGTATTACTGGAGCAGGAGCTTTACAGCAAAAAATGTGATGCCCCTGGGGAACAGCCCAGAAGGGCTGTAGCAAATGGGTGTTCAGCTGACTTTTAAAAGTTTAAGCAGGGGTGCAGTTTCTTAAGGACTCTGCTGATGCTCAGCTATTCCTACCTGCCTGCTATCAAAAGGTTCAGCTGTATTTCATAAGTGGGAAGGTAGCCAAGTTCAGAAAGCTGGCAACATACAGCTCCTGAAGAAACCCCTAAACCGTACATCCTCAGCCTTCTAGACTCCAGTGACGGAGGAAACAATTCCCTCTCCCACACACGCACAACACTGTCACCAACCACCATATGCCTTTTTAGGGCCTTAACAACAGTGGAGAAAACATGTTTTCACCCTGTTAAAAAATGTAATAGTTAAAATTCTGAAGGGTCGGAGGTCAAGGGTTTGGAGTTTGGTAGCAGGTGACAGGGGGGACAGTGTCATGTTGCAGCTTAAAAAGCTCATTCGCTTACTTTTAGTATGTGCCCACCTCAAACTGCTCCTCTCTAGAGAGGGTGACAGAGTGCTGTTTGTGGAGAGAATGAAGTGGTCTGAGCTTAGGAGCCACTTTTAATGACAAGGATTACCAGAGAAACAGCATTTTGGGGATTTGGGATTCCAGGAAGCAGCTGCAGTAGGAACAGAGGGGAGATAATCCCAGTGTAACAGAGGCAGGGAAGCAGGACCAGAAGGGACTGCAGCATCCCCAGGCACACAGAGAAGCTTGTGTCTTGCACAGAGTATCCCACACAGGGGGAATAGGGATCCCACAGCAAAAAGAGGCTGTCAGAACAAGGGCCTGGCCAAGGGCTCCCAGCACCTTTCTGTCCAGGAATGGTCGGACGAGAAGGGTTTCTAAGCCTCTGGAGCAACCAAACCTTTATCTGTTCTTCCTGACTCTGGCCCATGCAGGTCTCAGACCCAGAAGAACAACCGGTCCCACAGTGTGCAAACAGGAAGCCCAGACTTCCCAGACAGCCTACAGCCCCCAAGCAACCTGCAAGAGAGCAGCCAGTAAGAGGATTCCAGGCTCTGTCAGGGAAGGCAGCAGAGAAGAGAACAGCCCCAGGGCAGGGCCTGGGGTGGGGGAGGATGTGTGGCCGGTGTACCCAATTCCAGTGCCTCTTTCAGTGGGCATGGGACCTCAGACCCTCCATAAGCTGGAATCTCCTTGCATACAGCTCTTAACTGTCAAACTATAGGGAAGGGCAGCAATGGTGAGGAAGAAGGAGCAGACATACAGGTGCCACCCACAGAGACTGCATTAAGTTCCCAGGTGCTGCTGCACACAATGCTGGGGGACAGAGCTTCCCCTACTGCCCCACAAGCCTGTGGGTACAGTGCACAGGGAGGGCTGCATGCTGTAAGGTACTGGGAACAGCTTATCTGCAAGAATGAGCTCTCTCCTGACAGACCAGTATCAGGACCATATCGCACACTCCTGCTCTGACTCAGTTTTGTATCAAAGCCTCAGGAAAATACCAGCTTACCAAAGCAGTACTTAAATCCCATACTTGCTCCTGCAGCTCGTCTCCAAAAGTCTCACCTCCTTGCTCTGCTGGGTGTACACACCTTTTCCTATCCCTGTGCACACCAGTACCTGCACCCACATTTACAGAGAGGCTTCTGCTAAAAGAAGCTCAAGCCTTCTGTGGCTCCATTTATTGCCCAAGATGTTTCTATGGAGACTCCCTTCACATCCTGTCATTGGCTGCAGAAAGCTTCTGGCCATCAACAGCTTCAGGTGAGTTGAAGACCTCAAGCTTCAAGTCACCTGCAGTTGTTAATGCCACCAGCTACAGTTAATTAGGAAGAAATTAACAAAAACCCACCTGAAGCTGAAATGGTGTGTGACATCAAGTAAAGAGGAGTGATTGCACGTCTCCTTTCCTTTGGTGTTGTCTGGAATGTTATAGCAGAGAGGGGCAACAAAAAGAGGTGGAGGTATCTGCGAAAGGTTAATGGACAAACAGTTCTGCTTTTATGTTTCCCAGTCAGGACTTCCCAAACAGCAATGCTCACACAACTGCTGTAGCCAGAGCACAGGACCACTTCAACCTCTGCAATGACTGGCCCTGATACAGCTTCCCAAAATGGGCAGGATGCTCTCAGCACTGCTAAGTGCTTTTACAGGGCAGCTACGGATCTGTGGGTGTTGCTGACAAATATCATGCCCAGCATCACCTCCATTGCACCCACAGCTTCCATCATCAGCTAGTTAGGGCCAAATTCAGCACAGGTGACAACAGTGACAGAGTGCATGAGACAGGCCAGGCTGTGGAGCAGACCCTGCACGCAACAGTTTGATCGTACTGTTAATAGGCACTTTGCCCAGAGTCTCAGTCCTACAGTATGCAAGCTAAGGCACAGCTCTCTCACAGCAGATCTGAAATTAGGAAGTATAGCACTGAGTCAAAACTGAATGAGCCCTGTTGGACTTATTTTTCCAGGCTCATTGATGGCACTGCCAGAGCCAGAGCGAGAGGCAAGGAAGTGAGTAAAAGCAGGGCAGCAGAATGGGGCACAGCATGCAGAGAGGAGGCAAGCGCAGTTTTCCCACAGACAAGAGAAGCAGGGCAGGACTGGGAATCCAGAGAAGTGCTGCCATTGCTGAAAAACTGTCATTAGGTTGCAATGAGTGTTATAGGCTTTCCTCGTGTTTAGTGAGCTATCTTAAGATGAGGCACCCAGCAGAAAGGTGACACTTTCTGAAAAGCTACTGCTTCTAGGTTTAGCAACAGTAAATGATCCAAAGGTGTCCTTGCTGAAGGTGTCCACTTTTGCTACCCAGACATTGCACTGTAGAACCAGCACTAAAGTGCCATCCAACAACTCTTCCCCAACAGGGAATTAGCTGCAACACAAAAGACAATGAAAAGAAAGAAAAAAAAATAGAAAATGAAGGAGACACAGAGACAGACAAAAGTACAGTCTGGACTAGTCTCTGAAAACAGGGTTTTTGCAAAGGACAAAACTGAAAATTACTGTAATGTGCTGCATTCCTTTTAAGGACTTTGCAAATAATAAAAAGTGATGACTAAATGAAACAGAAAAGGTGAACTGGGAAGATGGGTCTCTGCAGTGGCTACCAGCAGGAGCAGAGACCCCCTCCACTGATCCCTCCACAGGTCTCTCAAGCAGAAACTAATCCACAAACTGGGTTCAGCTGCAGATAGGGATGCCTCACAAGGCTGAACAGGGTACCCTATCCCTACTAGGTGAATGGGTGTGTCCCAGTCCAAACCCCTGAAATGAGCTTCCCATGTATCAGGTCTGCATGGGAGCAGGAAAGTCTGATCGGCAGCAATTTGCTGCCCAAACCCAGCCACAAAGACCCAGCTTTTCTGCTGAGGTGGAGCAGGGACTGTGCTTCACAAGCAACACGGCTCACAGAGACATTCAGGCATGAGTCCTGCAAATGCTAGAGTAGTAAAACTGAAAGGGCAGAGCTCTGCACCTTCACCTGCAGCCCAGGGTGCAGCCACACACAGACATCACAAGGACAAGGTAAAATGGAGGTAGCCCTGCTAGCTGGAGAGCAAACAAGCTGGCAAGTGCCAAGGATGCAGGGCAGGATGATCTCGGGGATACAAATGGCCAGAGGCAAAGCTTGTTACACCCTCCCCATTGGACACCCTTCCCTGCAAAGGAATGCCATGGAATAAACTGGTGGTAGAGACAAGAGAGATCCAGAGAAAGGAAAGGTGCTGTATACCGTGTCCACCTACCACCTCAAGCAAGGAATCTTGTCAGGACTCACACCCACCTAATCCTTACAATCTTTTAAAAAAGGAGATCGCTCAAAATGGCCCGTGCCTCAGGATATGTATGGACTTATCTGCAGAGAAGTGTCATTGCCTGTAAACCCGAAAATAGTTGCATAACCACATGGTTAAAAGATAGCGACACGAATTCATACGTGGTTGTATTCTTATGTACAAATACTGTTTAGAGACATGATATCGAAACAACACAACTATCACCACACTATTTCATCTTCAGTCTGTTTTTCTTTATTTTTCAAGTATGAGCTTTCAAAATATAAGAATAATTCTAAAAAAATTAAAGGAATACCATCAGATCAAATCCCAACTAAAGTCCAGTTTTGTTTCAAAGCTTCCATGAACAATCCAATCCTTCCAATGAAATAAAGTCCATGGGTAGCAAAAAGGGTTTCAGACAAATAAACATTCCCCTCACAATATTTGTAACCAAATTTTACTACTATGGGCTAGTGATTAGAAGCATGAAAGTAAAAATTGCTAGGAAAAATCTGCTAGCTCAATATCATTTGCAAAATGTAAATAAAGCCAAAAAGCTGATCAGACAACATGCACAACAAACAGTAAATTATGACCCTATTCTGAGAATCCTTACCCATAAGCAAGAAACTATGGATTCTTGAAATATGATATTGCATTTTAAATCATTAAAATACCATATTACTGCATACAGATCTAGGAAGAATAGGATTTTAAATGTTATTTTTAACTCACTGACAGAGCTGCCTTTTTTTTTTTTTTCTGGAGACCTGCTAGATTCCTTTGAAAAAGAGTTTTAAAATTGACCTTGTTTCAGTAGCCACTTTTCTGTCCTAGGTAGGAAATCACCGTATCATGTTATAAAGTGCCAATGCACCAAAAAGCAAAGGGCATCTTTTTTTTTTAAAGGCAGGAACAAAGATAGTTCCTTTTACTTATAAAACAGCACCTACTTTTTCTTTCACAATTTCACAAATTTCAACATTGTATTATTCAGCAACCAGCATTTCATACACAGACCAAGCCTCACTTGCTCTGACCCCCATCTAACTGGAGCAGAGATGTACATGACACAAAAGTCAGTAGAGAATCTGGGCCAGTTTGTTCTGATTTCAGTGGTCTCTTAAGCTGTGCTATGCTTGGGGTACTGTCAACATTTTCAGAGATTTCATCAATGAGCAGCAGAACCACCCTTTGGCCTTGAACACAAACACACACAGTATCAGTACAGAAAAACTGTTTAAGATTCTTGTTTCCATTTTCCCCCGCTATGTGATAGCCAAAGCCAGAGAAGCAATTTATTTTCAGCATTTGAAAACTGATGTACCAGAATCACGATCCCCAACCCTGATAATTGTTTGCTGCAAACATTCCTTAACCAGTGCTGATCAAAGAGGTGGAGAGCATCCACCAGTCTCATAAGGAAAAACCTGGCAAAGCCTGGGCTCTGTCTGAGCTAGGCAGAGGTTCTACAAGTAGAGAGACTGTAGGCTTCAGCCATTCTCTGAACATTAGGTATTCTGAAGAGATACAAACAGGTCCCAAAGAAACAGTCATCATCTGAGATTTCCTTGGTGGTGTGCAAGACTATGGTATTGTCTGTTGTTGCAATGTATGGTATTTTAACAGCATAGTACCAGCCTAGGAGCAGAGACAGAGAGGCACATCTCCCCATTTATTTCCTCGGGCCATGCAGGCAAGCTCTGGAGAACCAGAGCTCTGGTAGAGCCCTCCTTCTCAGCCCTCTCAGGTCCAAAGGCTTCCCTGAGATGCACTTATAAAGTTATGTCTGAACTCTTGAGCCTGCCTTTCCTTTCTGCTATCTAACACCATCAGCTCTATAACTGGTCTTGTTCATGCATAAAATGAGTATAGAAGACAACACAGATCTCCCCCGATTGTAAGGGATGTTACAACTGTCAGAAATCAAACAAAAAAGAGAACAGAACTAACGCATCCTTCCTTCCCCTGCAAGGTGAGCAACCACAGGAGCCTGGGTGCCACAGGATGTACTCCAGGATACTCAGCAAGATGCACTTGGCATGGCAGCCCTGCACCTGGACAAGCTGCTGTAGCTGGGCAAGAAGGAGGAGCAGACATGGCTGCAGCACTTGCTCCCAGAAGGCCTGTGCACACTTGGTCCCAGAAGGCCTGTGCACAGCCATTTGGGAACTATATTTTAAATGAGGAAAGTGCTAGCTTTAGCACGGTTATTTTTAGTTTGTTGTTAGAAAAATGTGCCTTTCTGAAGAGAAACGTTACCCTGCCTGCTAAAAGGACTTGGGCAGGACTCCTCAGGCATCTCGGCTGCATGTTCACACATATCCCTGAGCAAAGCCCCTATGGTAACTAGCATGAACGGCTCTGGTCTCAGTAAGAAAAATGGGGAGATAGCTCTTGGGTAGGAAGGAGCCGAAAGAGTTGTTTTAAGATACCACCGACTTAAAAAAGAGCTGCAGCTCTTTAAGCACCCGAGTGCTTTAACTGAGGAGTATCCTGAAAACCCTACCGCTGACAGAGCTGATGCTGAAGCCGTGGGTGCCACACACTAAGACCTTGGCAGCGATACCCAAAGGAGCACAAAATCTTCACCTGCCCTCCAACACGGAAGCGACTCAACGTTCCTGCCCAGGCGCGAATTCCGGGGCACCTCGGGGTGCCGGGGCTGTGCGGCCCGAGGTGGCGGCGACCCTGTCCGCAGCCCGCGGTCCCGGGGCGGCCGGGGGCAGGGCCGGGCCCCCCTCACC
>JANHFX010012613.1:17660-43456 GCA_027560015.1 Chloroceryle amazona | reverse complement strand
ATCACTAAGTCTCTCTCCCTTATTCCTTTTCTCTTCCCCTTTGGGGAGGGAGGGGGATTAACAGAGAGAGTCTGTTAGGTCTTAGGGGGTGCCCTGACCCTAAACCACTACACCTAGGTCTCATAGGTATGACTAATTTTGAATTTATATTTTTTCTGTGCTGAAGAGGGTTTCAAATGGAATAAGAAAAAGATACAAAGGGCATTGTATAATTCTGTCAGTAATTGAAAGCAGCCAAGAGTTTTACACAGGGCTTACTGTGATAAGAGCTTTGTAAGATAGTATGCTGCTGAAAGGACATGGATATTTAGACATAGCTAAGGAGTAAGACTGCATGCTCTGCCAGTTAACTGAGAGTAGCAGAAAGAGCCCATCCTTTAAACATCCATCAGAACTTTGATTTGTTGGGGTTTTTTGTTCATCCTTAATTTGTTGTTCTGTTATTCCTTCTTCTGGCATTGCAGCTTCCTTTGTTATATGCACAAAGTTATTTACTGCCTAAAAATGAAAGAAAATAAAATTACCAAGCTGTGCTTTTATGTGCAAGAGAAATGAAATCTGCAAATCAGCTAGTTCAACGACAGGTGTATATTCCCCAGGAATACCCAAAGGAATGTATTTTACTTCCTAATTCTTATGCTACTTTCTGATCACTGAAGAAGACTTGAAAACTGAATTAATTTTGATCAAATAAACCATCTTTGACCTCTATACAATTAGAAAAAAATACTGTAGTCCAGTATTACTGCCACTGTTATATTACTGGCACCAGACCATAAGGATCTAGCTGAGAGTTAAAGGACAACTTTATTTTATTTTGTTAACATTCATAGTATGGCACAAAAGCAGAAAACAGCAAATGTCTTCATGAAGAGCTCATTAGAGTCCTTGGTGAGTCTTCAATGAATTCTTTGACATTCTTCAGCAGAAAGTGCAGCAGATGTGTTCACCCCATGATGATATATAATTGCTTTGAAAAAGACTATGAACAGAAATTATCCATTGAAAAATGTATTGGTGATGCCCAACAACAACACAGCAGAAAAAGCAGGGTGTCTAGGAATAAAGAACATTCATGAAGACACCTAAGTGATTCAGAAGCCCAAATTCCATTTCCAAAACTGGAGGATGCTTGTAAGCCCAAGTCCTCAGAGGATCATAGGACTTAATGTAGGATGCAGTAAACTCAGTGATAGCACAACTAATCTGCTCTCAGTACCTGAACGAGTCAGTTTATAGATGGCTCAAGTATTTGTGTTACTAGGCTGCCCTGAGGGTTATTGACTCAAGTGCTCAATTTCATTTCTGAAAATGGGACTTGGGACTCTTAGATGACATAGACCCTTTGGAAACATGTAAGATACGACTCAGCCTTTCAAAGCCCAAAGTGTCTTTAACCACCATTGCCACCACAGGGAACTGGAAGCATCAGAAGAAATCAAGCAAAGCACAAGTGTGAGAGTTAACAGAATGAAGAGAAAGAGCTTGTGCTTTTTTGGGGGGGCGTGGTTTTTTTTTTTCCTTTGTTGTATGTAGCAACTACTGCAGAGAGTTTAAAGTTTCATAAAAAATAAGATTCATTTCATCATATATTTATCTACTGTTGGACTTGATCTTAAAGGCCTTTTCCAGCCAAAATGTTTCTATGATTCTATTTATAAAGTGTAGTGATTATACGTAGCATTTATGTATGTCTACATATATTATCAATACTGCTAAGACATGACATATCAAACCAAGTGGTAAACCAGGCATAATTCAAATGCACCTGTGCCAGGAATTTATGCATATAATGATTAATGGACTGAATAAACATAACACGTATAGTAATCACCCTTCAGAATATTCCCAATTATCTTAGATAATTAATTGTTGCTTCATCACCTTTTCCTGCATATTTTGTCTATATAAAAGAAAGTCTCAAAATATGACTACTCTCAACAGATATCTGTTCTTACAAGTAACTGTGTATTGCTCAGCCTTGTCTTGTAGAGTCACCAAAGAGACAAGATCAGAGGAATATAGTCATTGATACTGCAGCAAGTTTGTGAGAAAGAGGAAAAAAACAGTATGTTGTAGTTGTCGTGCTCTGAATACGTAGGTTTTTTCATAGCAAGAATACTTACATTTTTCTCCATTATTAACCCATAACAACCATATGTAAGGACCATGTTAATCATTTTTCCTTTTAATTTATTGTGTGTACTATATGCTGATATGACCACATCTAATCTATCAAAAGCATCACTTTATCTTAATGATAACAGTTTTCTATCATAGAAAGGCAAAGAACATCACAAGAAAGTCAGCTGTGTTGTCTTAAAATTTATTACCAAGCTTTAGCAAAACACATGTTCTGAGTGGTAGTCAGACCTATTTTTCTAATCTGTTGGTTAACCACCTGACCAATATCATTCTGCTCTCACCTGCTACATCACGCATACACTCTATCTGAAGTCTTTTCATAATGATAAATGTGAAATATTTTTGTTTTGATAGATGGATATTTGTAGAGTAATTATTTTCTGGAAATTGAAATAATTTTCTGATCCCTGAAACTTCATTGTCTTTATGCATGAGGGACATAATGGTATACTATTTGGAATGGTGACTTACTCCACCACATTCTACAGTAATGACTTCTGTTTTGCTTATACTGAAGTAGACATGTATCTTTTGTTTCTTGTATTTCAGTTGGATATCATTGAGGCTGAAAATGTATATGACTGGGCTCATTTAAGGTGAGTGTCTCTTCAGTATTCACATTATTACTTTTGTCACTTTCTTCTTTCTAATCTGTCTTGCAAGGATCTCATATATTAATTTCTCCTTCAGTTAAAATGGCACAGGTCTGATAGTGGCCTCATTACCCAAACTGTTATTTCTCCCTCTGGCCTCACAAACTGTATAAAATGATACTTCTTTGGGGGAGTCCAGCAATGACATCCTGACTAATACTTTAAATGATGGGTCTCAAATTGGATTTCATTTACATTTAATAAGACATGTATTGTATGGAAAATTAATTATAACTGACTGTTGAATGTGGTTTTTGAGAATTAACAGTTATGGAATAAATAGTATGTTTATTATATAGAGAGTTACAGAACATCAATTATATTTCTTTCAGTAATTAAGTGGTATTTTCTGGGCAGAAGTTAATTATTTAGTCAGGTTTAAAAGAATAATTATCTGAGTTCTGTAAATGGTCTTTGTTAATTTAAAAAACAGATAGAAGACTTCACACAAAAACAAATGGATTACTATTTTTTTAACTGGTCTCTTTTCTGAATTTCTACTAATTTTAAATTTCATTACTTCTGCAACTCCAAATTAAGTAACATCAAAATATCTCTGTAGCCATAAATTTGCACTCAATCCAGTTTTAGCAAGAGATAAATTACATATCATATTTTCAAGGTACAGTTCTTTGCAGGAGGTAGGGTTTTTTGGTATCTTTGGTCTACAGTGAAACTGAAAGAAGCTAACAGATAAGAAAAAGTTTCATTCTTTTATGAACCTTTTAAGGTATGCATGTCAGAGAAAATTTATTCCAAAGATTAATTTGCTTAGCTAAGTCAATTTAAATGATATACCAGATATGCATCATATAGTTATGGTAATTTTGTTTGTGAGCGGCTTTATTTTAATAGTCTGGCATTACAGGTCAATTTTTCATAGATTTAAATTTTCCCATTTTTTCTCATTTTTACTATACTAGTCTTATAAAAATCTATTAAAATATTTCACATAGATATTTAATGAACATTTTAAGAAACGCTAACTACTGGCAGTAAAATGGACCTTATCCTTCATCATTTTGCTCCTGCGATCATTGGCCTTTGTGCAAAGTAATAGTAAGTTAACTGCAAAACATGACAAAGTACTTTTGTAAATCTTTACCTTATTCATCACAGGTTTAAGTGAGTACTTAAGGAGGAAGCAAAGGCAACTCCAGTCACTATAGAATATTTCTGTTTTCTTCTAATCCCCAGTTCTGGTGATAAGGTTGATTACATGGACTGTAGTATAATTTTAATTCCTGTAGTTCTGACAGTAAGATTTCCAAAGCTTAATGTTGTATATATTCTTGAACTGATGCATGTGTATGGTATTAAATTGACCTTTCTGTTATTTTGCAGTTTTGATTGGATAGCCACTCCATTTTTTTCTTTTATATGCTACTATAATCAGGCAATAAACAATGCAGGAGTCAAGTGACCACCCAATCAAAGTATAAAATATTGAAAAGGTCAAAAGAGTGCAGCTCACTACTAAGATTCATTGAATATAAATTAGGCATTAAACTCCTGGTATCTCATTCCCTTGACTGAGTAGTAATGAGAGTAGAAAATGGCAGAAAATTAATCCCTTCTCATTAAAAAGCTTGTAATGAGAATCTGGAACTTGGTAGAAATTTAACCAGTTCTCATTACAGTCTGGAAAGGGTCTTTGTTGTCTTCTTCAGATGTCATAGCAGTGAACTTTTCCTGTCTAATAAAATAGTACAGGGAATGTGGCTACATTACATATAACTCCTTCGCATGTCTTCTGAACTATACAATTGTCCTAAATACCATAATGCTTTTTCATTCATTGACATTGGAATACCTGCTGTATCAATATTTTATGTTATTGTGAACATACATGTGTCAACTGTTTTCAGTGCTGCCTAAAACAGTTATATGCCCACATCCCTTTGAATTTCTGTGCAACTTGCAGATTAAGTTTTCTTAGAGTCTTTTTCAAAGTCTAGCTAGAGTCAAGTTACATAAAATTAATATCTTAATGGTGATTATCCAAATAAAAATGTGTACACATAGGTTAATGAGTGCAGATTATGAATAGGGTAAATATCAGGAATGTACTTACAAACCTACCCACATGCACACAAATTTCTGACAGAAAAGGGCCCACAGACATTTATCCTTCACAGATTTTACCACAACATGTAATTTATCACAGTGACCTTTCATGCTCCTTGACTTTGAAGTGTACCTAGACTTTTCTCTAACAATATTTAGAATGTGAGAGAAGGAAAAGTAAAAAATAAACAAAATGCTGCAACTAAACAAATCTGTATTTTGGTTTCCATTAAAAAGTAGGTAAAAAATATAATATTTTGATGGAAGTCTAAGTTAATGCTCATTTTTTTCTCAGCAACTGAACACAGTAATCAAGGAAATAACCACAAGTATATTGTTTTGATACTGAAAAATACATGGTGGAGTGATTTGGATGTGAAAGCTGAGGAGGACAAAAAAAAATCACAGTGTTCCATTAGGTTACCATAAGGACTTGTTTCCTATTCCATGGCAGTGCCTGTATACGTTTGTCCAAGTAGGAAGAGTGACCCCGGAACACTAGCTCTGCACAGGAGTGCATCCTGGCAAGTGGCTCTGAGCCACAGATGACCTGTGTGATTCACATTTCCTTCCCAGGACCCCTGTGGTAAGTGCAGTTATTTAGCCAGTGAGGCAACTCTATGAGGCATTTTACATTGTCACACTGGAAGTGAGTCACAGTGTTCCTCTGTGATCTAGTAATTCCCTAATGCCATGAAAATGGGTTATTATGAAGTGTGGAGGGTATTAATGAATGAGGGAGGACTTCTGTAGGAGAAAAAATTCCTAACCCACTTGTCTGCATATACACACACTTGCACATTCACAAATATCTTTCCAGGGCTGTAAAACTTCACGTCAACCAGAGACAACCAAACTGAAGGTCCTTCCATGTAAGCTCCAGCTCACTTTGCACAGAGGAAAATGATAGCACTCAACACTGTGTCTGCTCCAGATACCCTTGACAGCTGCAGTTTGCAGAACTACCCCACAGGCAACTCAAGAAAAAGCATCTGTAGCTTCAAACAGCAATGTGGTCTGTCCAGTTTATGTCAGCGCCAGTCCTGGCTACGGAAACACTATACAACTGTGAAAGCAGAAAAGGGTTAATTGCAACCCTTTTCCTGATCTGACTGCACCAGTGTGTGAAATGACTCCTACTATCAGCATAAATGTATTTTCTTAATGCTGTTGATGTGTATTTATGAATATTCATACGCATGCATAAACATACGAGCACCACTAGTAATTTTATTTAAATGAAATTTTGTGGCGATTTCTTTAGCAAAACATTTTAAGATATGCCAGTTAGTTTCATGGCAGTATCTGTAAAAAACAAAAACAAAACTAAACCAAGCCAAAACAAAACAAAAACAAACCACCAAAATAAAAACAAACAAACAAAAAACCTTTGACATTTAAGTAAGTGATGCCTAGGAACAAAGAATTACATTGAACATCCAAAAGAAAGGGACCTGGTATACTGGAGATTTCCCTGTACACCAAGGGACTCTGAAAGTAATACTGCCTCAATGAAGCCAAATTCTGTCAGTGTCCCTGTGCAACCTACAGGGATATGCAACTTAGATCAGATCAATGCCACTAGCAGACAATCAATCTGAGGCATCAACACTTATTCTGACACCTAAAACCAATACCATAGATACTTTAGTGTCCAAAACCTTTGTAAGACTTTGACAAAAAGACCCCCTAATTTGTATCACATATCCATGTCCATACATAAGATTTGCTAGCACAAAGATACCTCTTCTCTAGCTATCAGCCAATTTCTCATCCCACAATAGCTATGTCCCTTCACAGGTTTTGCTAAATGTCTGTGGCACACATTCCTAAATACATAATTTCCTTTTCCCTTTTCCTTTGTTTTCTATGATGGTTTAACTGCAGATTTCACAGCATCCTCTCTCATGATTTTGCAGCTTCTCTCCAAATTCTCTCTTTCAAATATATATTCTTAATTAATCACACTTTTGAATTACTTTTATTATGTTTTCTTTTCATAGAACATCTGAGAACTTATCTTTAGAAACAAATTTTCCCACGATGTAATATTGGGAGTTACCTGCCAAAAATGACTGTTGTCCAGAGATGCTTATCTGAGCAGTCAAGGCCTTGGTGGATCAGAGGGGAGAATAGCTCATTTTGTTGCCTATTTTGCACATCAATAATCACAGTTCAGAAATACTAGCTCTCTTCATTGCCTCTTCTATTTTTTAGTACCATACTCTGTGTTGCCTCAACAGGACCCTCTTTTTTCTCTTTGTTTCTGAATGATCACATTCTTGAGAATCCAAGGTGTCAAAATTTGCATGGAGAATGGGAATCATTAAAGGGTTGCCTAGTTTAACATGATAGTTGTGCCCTTTACCCATTAACTCACTTGTGCAAAATCAGTTAAATAGCCTTCTCTGGACTCATGTGGCCAACAGCTCCAAAAAATGACCCTGTTGTTTGAAAAGATCCACAATTCAATGCTCTTTGCAACCATAGTTCTTGACCAAACTGTGTGAAATACTGACAGTGGAAGGAGCATTCTATTGCTTTTGCATGATTGCAAAAGCTTTAGAGCATCCTTCCTGAATCACAAATGGACTAGGTGATTCACACTTATTTGGCTGCTGTGAAAGAATTTTTAAGTACATTTACAAATCCATGATTAACAGCTAAACACAAAAAGAAACAGAAAACAAAAAAAGTTCGGTATCAGGTTAGACTCTGTTAAATGTGAGCAATTTCTATACACCTGCTTGATGAGACTAGAAGCTGTTCAAGATGTATTCTATTAGGAGTTACCCCGTGGATAATAGCATTGGAGGCAACCCAAAGAATCAGTGATGAAAAAGTCCTTCCAGCTACTTGCAGTAGTGCTCCTTGGAAAGAGAAAAAAAGCTGGCAGACCAAAAGGCATTTGTCACAAATCACTGCACTTCTCCTATCTTTAACCATGGTATAATTCTGTCCTTCCTCAGCAAGGCATGCTTACCTAAGTAGACTGACTTAAAAAAGATTTATGCATGTGCTTAATGATAGACCCTTGTGAACACTAGTAGATTTAAGAAAGCAAGTATATTTTGTTTTCCAAATCGAGCCCACAGATTAGCTGAATATCCCTAAAATGCAAATCCCAAAACATGGCACTGCCCATTTTGGATCTACAGTAGGTCAAGGAAGATGTCTGGATTGTCACTACCACCACCAAGACAATCCTTTAGCAGAGGTCATGAACAAAACTGAAATACATAAATAAATGTACCATGTGAATAAGTTGCTCCATGTGCCTCCTCTGAACAAAAATCTTAATCAAATGAACTTCTTTTCATGTCAAACATTTAAAAAGAATATGCTGAAATTATATTTTTGATACTGGTGTAAACATATACCACTTCATAATGAAATAGGGATTCTTGGAACTTGCCTCTCACCCATTACATTTTACAGATTAGTCTATGATGCACAGACACAAAAGCTGATATTGTGGTAAAAACAATTACTATGCCAGGAAACTGACCTTCTTAGGAAAATTTGAACTATTTTTTCTCTCCTGTGAAAAAATGTTAAGAGTTAAGTGAACCTGATATACTAAGGTGAGCAACTTGACAAGAAAACAATAGGAGGGGGTGGAAAAAAAAAGGAAAACTGACTATCCCATTCCCCTGCTTATGATCTTTCCCCTGATCGCTGATTCAAAAACTATCCTTGCAAAGGAGAACAGAAAATTGCTCTCCAATCTCAAAATTGGGACTCTTTATTGTGTAAGATGTTGTATAATACAACTATATTTGTCACTAAAAATGAATTTTATGCTGTTGCCATTAAATTGTGGTTGACTAAGCAAAACCAAGAATAAAGCATGGATTAAAAGAGGATCCTTAAGCATTTGGCTAAAAGCAGCACTAGCTTATCCCAGGCTACTAATTCTTGCTGCGAAAGACGTTAGTACAATGGCATTAATAAATCAGGGATATTTCTCAGACTCCTGTTTTATCTCCCCAGTATAAAATAATGGAAAATTGTGCAACCCTTTTGAAAGATCTTCTTTGGCCAGTATAAAATTTTGGTCAGTGAAAGAAGGGTGGGTTGGAAAGAAAGATGAAAGTATCTGAAATGGAAAAAATCTTGTGGATAATTTTATTTTCCTCTTTAGGGTCAAATTCTTCTGCCAGGAGTGAATGACTTGATCTGAAGAAAAGGTATGAGCATATAAATGACCTCTTGGCACTGTTTAGATTCTACTTGTTGACAAAGTAGCTCCTTTCTATTCTCTATGACTTGTGATATCACATTGTTTACTACCTACCTACTTGTGGATCAAATAAAGAAGGTCACCTGCATTAGTCAAGAGGTCTGTAATGTTCTCAGGAGTCAAAAATTATCTGAAATCATATACTTGTTCTTTATAAAACTACCCTTTACTAGGCAGAAGCACAGTGTGAGCAGAATATCATTTAGGTATTGCTGCATTATATGCTATGCAGAGTTTCAATGCACTGCCGTGTCAAATGAGTTGGAAATTCTTATTATAATTCTTGGAATTACAATAAAAGACACACCTTCATGAGTGTGGTGCAAAACCTATTTCATCTGTTTCTTTTTTTAAATGTGCTACATAAGTTTAACTCATCTTTCAAGTAATGCAGCTGTTCCAGCTACACAAAGACCATTCTCTGGGAAATAGTTTATTTATGCCATACTGCCATGGGTATCTTTCATGGATCCCTTACAGTCTATTGACTCCTTTCTCAGACCTAGAATTTACCATGTTCATGAGACATCGGACTAAATGAGATGCGGACTGGTGAGGTAGCTGGACTGGCGATGGGGACTTCATATCTTTGGACTTCCAGCTCTCTCCAAAATTTTCTCAGCAAATACAAAATTATTCCCTGCTGCTCAATGCAGGTGATAATGTTTTTGGGTTTTTTTTTCTGTTTACTCTCCTTAATCCATAGGTGTGCATTTCCTGGTGTGGGACAACACGTGGAGTCATGGTCCCATCTGCTCATCTACATTCATGACAGCTGCCTGAAGGCCTGTGCAGCAGTACCAGAAGAGAATGCTAGCACACTCCTTGTCAAATCTCCAGTTGACGACTGCTCTTTGTGTCTTTTATTTCTCTTGACTAATGGAAAGGCACATTACTAACCCTGCTTTGCCGAAAGGGCTGCAATATTTACATCAACTCAACTATTAATCTTTTCTCTGTATAAATAGAAACAATATATCTATGCTGCCTGCACCCCTGGAAACATTCATTGAGCAGAATTTGGAAATTTAGATTAAAGGAAAAAGATGTCATTAAAAAGTAAGCCTACAGCTAACAGCCTTCTCCTATGGGATAGGACTTTCTGAGACAAAAAGTTCAGTGACAACAGAATACAACACTACTACTTTTGCAGTTTCTTCCGGGGGTTACAGTGCATAATGTGAACAGGTCTTTCAAAGAGAGCTTTGCTAAAGGAATTCCTTTTAATTATTATTATTAATATTGTTATTAATATTAATATTGTTTTTACTGTGACTGTAACAATTGCTTTGCTGCCATGTATTTCCTGCTCTGACTCCGAGGTACAGAAATGAAAAAATAGTTCAACACATGAAAGACTGTCCTTAGAGTATTTCCAGCTCAGTAAGAACTGGGAAGTACAAGACATATCACAAGAAAGCCTGTCTTTTAGTAAGTTATATCTGTATTGTGTACAGCCTAAATCTTTTGAGTAGGATCTTTGGGGCACTCTCCTTTTGCTCATTCTGAGTATACTTCCTCCTTCATCATCTTCCTTCTTTCATCTTTTTTTTTTTTTTTCTTCTTTTTTCTTTAAACAAGGGTAGCTGCAGGCTGCTCCTCTTGTTTCACTAGGGCTTTAGACTTCAGTATTAGGTCAGGTCTGTGAAATCTCCTGTTATGTTAAAAATCCTGAGACAAATCCCAGTTCCCTTGTGGTCCAGGAGAATTTTGCCTTTAACTTCAACGGGACATAATCATACAGAGATGCATTGTACAAAGGTCCAGGAAAGGAGGTTTTCTTTCCCTTCTTGTTTAACTCTTTCCAAAAAGGCACTGGAGGGGTTGTGATTACTGGTCCTGAACATGTAACTTCTTTGACATAATAAAATGATATGCCTCTACAGTTTAGACTCTTTCACATAGGTTTATCAACCCACTCTACTGAAGGGAGTGAAGATCATTAGCTATACTTAACAGACATGATAACTAAAGGACAGAGGCATTTACTCAAGACCATCACAGTGACTACTAACAAAAAAAGAAGCTAAACTCAGGTTTTCCAGTTCAATGCTGCAGAGAAAAAGAGGATCTTATAGTTCAAATACACATAAGGATTTGAGTGTGTTCTGTTCCTTTTGCAGTTTCTGTGTCCCTCCAGAAAGGCTTAGGAAAAAAGAAAAAACAAGCAAAAAACCCCAGACCAATCAAACAACAACAAAAAAAGGCAAGCATGTTACTTCTGGATTATTGTTATGTTGATTTTATGTACCATTAATAAGATCATTATGTTTTTCATTGGTTTCTATGAATTTTGTAGTACAGAATTATTAACAAAAAATAGTTTGTGAATTTGGGAGCATAAGATAAACATTGACAGAAGTAAGGAAGATTAAGTGGCAGCATGGCTACAATGTTAAAAACTATAATATACAGTATTGATTGACTTTAGCCCTGACTCATCACTGCTATGCTATCTGCATATGGTATGCTGCTGCCAATATCAGACTATCCTATATTCCTAAGAGTATCTAGCATTAATGCAATACTATACTTAGACATTAGGAAAAGAAAAGTAAGCACACATATGATTCCAGATATAGATTTTACAGAGAGGGTGAATTAATGGGTCAGATTTTGCCATTGGCTATTCACCTGTAACAATCACAGAGAGCAAAGAAGCTACATAGCTGAGGTTGCTGAATATCATAATAATCACAAATTAGCTTGCTTATCTCAACATAACATTTTATATTGATGTTACACTTTGTCTGTACATTTTCACCAATAATCAAATAAGCCACTCTGAGTGCCAAAGTTAATTTCCTAAAACCTCATCCAGGCTTGTAAATGTGGACCCTGTTTTTTGTAAAGCTAAAGCAGATGCAGTCCCCACTCACTTTAATAAGACATCAGGCTACTTACTGAAAACAGCTATGGCAAAAGACAACTTAGGAAGATGCAGTTGTATAATACCTTAAAAAAATGTAAGTCCCCTTGGTTTGTCCATTTCGATGACAACTTTATATCCTTGAAATCGTAAGCTACAGAACACCCCCCATGGTGGGCAGACCCTCTTGTGGAGAATACCAAAGGGTAAGGACTGACTGGGCATAACACACAACAGAATGTAGGCTGCTTTACAATGCTGCAGATTCCTTTTGTTTTTGGAGAAACCAGAAAGAAACAATATGGCACATAAGAGTAAGTTCCCTATACTTCAGTGATGAAAGGAGAAAAACTTAACACCTAGGAAAGCCTGGGATACTAAAATTCCTGTAATCCAGCTAATAATCTTATATTTAAATTTAGCTGGTGTCAAAATTCTGTTTGAGTAAGATTAGTAATAAGATTGTAACCAAAAATCTTAATGGTTGATAGAGCTTCTGGTTTCACTTGGTGAAAGTCAAGACCATATGTTATATGAAACTGATTTAATGACTCTGTGATGGACAACGATAAGATTGTCCATGCTGGTTAAGAATGATTAAGAAAACATTTCTAATGTGGACCTTCAAAGTGTTAAAGAGACTCCAGACCTTAAAGAAAACAAATTTTCTTAAACCGTCATGATTCCTGCCTTCGCAGGAAACACCTCAGGGTAGGGATGAGAAAAAGACATAGGATGTACAAGTTTTTTATGTAGATATTTACAGCTTTCCTTCAATAGCAAAGTTAAAACAACTTAATTATATTACAAGTACAAACCATTACTATATTAACTATTTTATCTCAGTTTTTGCAGCTCAAAATCAAATCAAATTAGATGTTTTAAAAATCATATCAGGTGTGGTAAAGGAACCCGTTACTGCAGTTGTTCTATCTAGAGAGTAGAAAGAACTTCAGCTGGAGGATTTAAGTTGCTTCAGATGCAATTTACTTACACAGATGGCTGGCAGAAGCAGTACCCCTATTCTGTGCTCCTTTTGTGTTTTGTTTTTTTTTTTCCCATTAATGTATGAATAAACACTTCTAGATTGTACAAGTTTCTAGTAATGAATCTTCCAGAAATACTCTCATTCAAGATCTTTAGAAAAACTCTAGAAACAAGTTTCAACACACATGAAAGGGTTAAATAACATAAGGGTAGCACTGACAGCATGACAATTCCAAGATTCATGTTGTTTTCTTTCTGTTAAGTCAAAATACATTATCTGATATTGGATTTGCTATATCATAAAGACTAATCTTAAGAATTTTAATATTTTTAATGGTTTTCTAGAGCCTTCTTTCAATTGTGTCCTGCAAGGATACAATATTTTTTTTTCTAATTGCAAACAAATCAAATTATTATGAACATTATGGTTTTATGAACATGGCACAGTATACAAAGCATTGGAGCTGTGAGCACCTAAAGAGATGCACTTGTCCCAGAGGGGGAAAAAGATTCTGGGGCAGGTGTTGGCAGGGCTCACTGAGAGGGCTTTAAACTAGATTTGAAGGGGGAAGGGGCCAATAGTTTCACCCTTGCCTGTGACAGAGGGGCAGCACACCAGGGGTTGAGGGATGGAGCTCTACTAACTGCTCTCAACTTGTTAGCCTGAGGAAGGCCACTGATGATGCACTGGATCACTCCACAGGAGATGGGGGTGTAGCTGGTCTTGTCAGTGAGAATCCTGGGTGTAATAGCCCAACACTTGTGGTGCAGTGTGTTGGCATTTTAGATAACCAGAGGGTCTACCCCCCTTCAAGGCTGAAAACTATATACTCGACTCCGTACCTGAAATGTTTATGCACCAATGCATGCAGCATGGGGAATAAACAGGAAAAGTTAGAAATCCATGTGCGGACGTGGGGTTATGACCTAGTAGCAATTACAGAGACATGGTGGGACAGCTTCCATGACTGGAATGTGGTCATGGATGGCTATGTCCTTTTCAGGAAAGACAGGCCATCAAGGCAGGGTGGTGGAGTTGCTCTCTACGTGAGGGAGCAACTGGAATGTCTTAATTTCTGTCCAGGGGCAGATGAGGGGCAAGTTGAGAGTCTGTGGGTGTGAATTAAGGGACAGGCTAGCATGGATGACACAGTTGTGGGTGTCTACTACAGGCCACCTGATCAGGATCAGGAGGTTGACGAGGCCTTCTACAGGCAGTTAACAGCAGCCTCACAGTCACAGAACCTGATTCTCATGGGGGATTTTAACTATCCTGTTATTTGCTGGGAAGGCTATTCAGCCAGCCAGCCACAGTCCAGGAGGTTCCTCCAGTGCACTGATGATAACTTCTCGATGCAGATGGTGGAGGAGCCAACTAGGAGGGGAGCAGTGCTGGATCGTATCCTCACCAGCAAGGAGGGTCTGGTTGAAGCAGTGAGGGTTGAGGGCAGCCCTAGCCTTAGTGATCATGAGATGGTGGAGTTCATGATTTTGTCTGTCAGCAACAGGATATCAATTAGGACCAAAACCCTGGATTTCAGGAGAGCCGACTTTGGCCTTTTCAAACAATTTCTGGGTGAAATCTCATGGGACAGGTTACTAGAGGGCAGAGGGGCTCATGATAGTTGGTTAACATTTAAGGACCTCTTCTTCCAAGCTCAGGACCAGTGCATCCCAGCAGGTGGGAAATCGAGAAAGAGATCCAGGAGACCTGCATGGTTAAGTAAGGAACTGCGAAATAAACTTAAGAGGAAGAAGAGGGTCTACAGATCATGGAAGGGGAAGATGGCTACCTGGGAGGAGTATAGGACTGTTGTCAGAGAGTGAGGGAGGTAACTAGGAAGGCTAAGGAACTTGATGGAACTCAACCTTGCAAGGGAAGTCAAGGATAACAAAAAGGACTTCCTCAAATATATTGTAGAAAAAGCTAAGGTTAGAGGCAATGTAGTCCTTCTACTGAAGGTCACCAGGGTGCCCTGGTGACAGATGACACAAAGAAGGCAGAGTTATTAAATGCCTTCTTTGTCTCTGTCTATACTGCTGTAGACTGTCCTCAAGAGCTCCTGACACCCAAGACATCAGAGGATAGCGTAACTAAGGAGTCTTCCCTGGTTGATGAGGACTGGGTTAAAGAACAGCTGAGGAAGATGGACATACATAAATCCATGGGTCCTGATGGCATGCACCCATGGGTGCTGACGGAGCTGGCACAAGTCATTGCCAGACACTCTCCATTATCTTCAGTAAGTCATGGCAGACAGGAGAGGTTCTTGGGGATTGGAGGAGGGCAAACATCACTCCAATCTTCAAAAGTGGCAAGAGGAGGACCCTGGCAACTATAGACCGGTCAGCCTCACCTCCATCCCCGGAAAGATAATGGAGCAACTTATCCTTGACACTATCCTTAGTCATGTCAAGGATAAGGGGGTCATAAGGAGCAATCTACATGGTTTTATCAAGTGGGAGGTCATGTTTGACCAACCTGATAACTTTTTATGAGGATAGGACCAGGGGTAATGGGTGGAAGCTGAGGCATAGGAAGTTTCACAGAAACATAAGGAGAAAGTTTTTGACAGTGAGGGTGACAGACACTGGAACAGGCTGCCCAGGGGGGTTGTGGAGTCTCTCTGGAGATGTTCAAGACCTGCCTGGATGTGTTCCTGTGTGACCTACTGTAGGTGATCCTGATCTAGCAGGGGGAGTTGGACTATATGACCTTTCAAGGTCCCTTCCAGCCCTTAACATTCTATGATTCTATGATTCTATTAAGAGAAAAAGAAACTACAAAATATGTATTTCAGACTAAAGAAAATCTGGAAAACCTTTTTTGCTTTTTATCCCTTTCAAATGGATCTATGGACCTGATGACAGCTGTCAGCATCCTACAGTGGCTGCTGTGTGTCAGTCTCCATCAGCTGCTGGCTGTAATGCACCTCCTCTTGCTGTGCAATATCCTTGCTGAGCAAGCCTGGAACATGCTAAAGGGGACTTGGGTCCTTCTTTTGCTGATAGTGTGCACTGCAGCAGTTTAATAGCTCTTCCATCCTCTCACTACACCGTCTCTTCATCCATAAATGCCCATTCTATCTCCTTCCCTTCTACAGACATTTGGGACTCCTTATCTCACAAAATCCTGCTGATACTATTGGCCAAGAGTCAACAGGAGAAGAAATCAATTTCATTTTCCCCTTTCTACACGATTCCTTTATGAATTTCATTTTATAAGTGCTTGTCAGAGTAAGGTGTTATTTTTCTCTTTAGAGCACAGAATCAGATTTTTTCATTCATACATGGGGTTGATCCATGTTTAAACTAGATAAAGCACTTTTCTAAATCCCATCTGTTTTTAATACGACTTAATCAATTTGGTTCCTACATTTCCCATATCTTTTCATCACACCTTTACACGTAAGAAGTTCATTCATGTTCATGCTAGTGGCAATAGTCATGTGGCCTTGTTTGCAGGGTGCCATAGGTAAATGGAACTAATACCGTGCCATCCGTGCCATGAGAAGCTCAGCAACTAGAGAAGAAAATAGAAAATATTAGATTCTTGTAATGTAACCTCTCATTGCAACCTATGCAATATTTATACTGTAGGCAAATCCATTTTTGAAAATCCCAGAGAGAAGTTCAATATCCTTATTCTAGATGTCACTAATAAAAGTGACACAAGCAGTCAAATGCTGTCCTGCTGCTAACACTCCTGGTCATCCTACCATTGCTACCATGGGCATTGCTGGGGGAGGCTTGTAGATCTGTAGCCCAGTAAAGTGTACTGTGTAAAGCATGCCCAGTAAAGCATCTCCTGCTGTGTCTAGGAGATGGCCACTGACACTGACAGTTCTCAGGGCTGAGGACCCTCAGGCATCTTTTATCCAAACTTCTTTTTTTTCTTGTCTGGAACTTTGTTTTGGCATATTTAACTACAATTTCTCCAGTGACCACGGGGCTCTGGTTAATTTATTTCTTAACTTTTAATGGTGTAACCAGAATTTTTATGTACTTGGCAGAAACAAAGCTATTCTGTGTAAACTAGAATATTCAAAACTGCATCACAGTGATGCAATGTAGTGAAACACATCCATGGTATGACAGCAGAGCCCTTGAAAGGGACAAGGGATGCAGAGAAGGGGAGTAGAGGCATGGGATGGTAAGAGACAGGAGGATGTGAAAGACTCCAGATCTAGAAATAACTCAGAAAAGAGTAGATAAAGAAATGCAACCACATGAGCTCAGTAAAAACAATTTGAAGGATAACAGAGAGCAGTGACCAAGTATTCAACATATGCAAAACACACTATATATAGGAAATTTGAGTGTGACATGGACATGTGACCAAGGAAGACCAGGCTGTAAAGCATGTTAGAAAGAATAAAATTAGCTTCAAATCAACTCAAAAGTGAGGAAAAGGTTGCCCTTGTGATGAATTTCACACTTTTTCTGGCAAAAAATAAGGGGAAGAAACCCCATCAACAACATCACTGTCTACTTGGTGAAGAATCTGGGACACAATCAGTTCCCTGTAAATCCCTTCTTCCAACTGCAGCCAGACTGAAACTGAACACCACAGGTCTCAGCAAGCTCTGGATGGTGAGCTAAACAGCAGAGAAAAGGGGTAGGTAATAGAAAGTGTGCATACAATAATTTTTACTGTATTGTTCTTATTTATGGTTAAGCCTTTTTCTGTAATAGTTTCTCTCTTTTTTTTATGAATTAATTAGATTTGTACTAATAATTAATTGATTATGCTTTTAAGATTTCAATTACGTTAACAATAAATTCTTAGCTTTGCATGTAAGGTGTGTTTCCATTTTGTCAATACACTATTTTGAGTGTAATGGGCTATCTGAATAATGTAGGAATATTCGGCCAGAGATCTATACCTGAACTTTTCACCCTCAGCTTCCTTTAGAGTCAATAAAAATCAGTCCATGATCACTGGAGTCAAAGATGTAAAGCAAATCTTAAAAGTAAATCTTAGAACAAATATTTAAATTATATTCTCCGTTTTGAGGTATTATAAAAGGATCTTCAAATTGTAGATTTGACAGAATGACTACACAGAGTACTTCTGAAGTTAAAGAAATTAGTTTCATTGTGTTTTCTACTTGAAAGTTAGTGTAGATTATGGGGGGTTTATGGTGTGAAAAGCTTGTATTTCACCGCACATTCAGCCCAACAAAAAAAAGGGTTAGCTTTGATCTAGAGAATACCATGTTACAGGGAATCAGGTAATCATACTGCTTTGGTATTTGGATCAGTGGGAATGAATTCACCCAGTGTAGCAGCAGCAAAGTCAACACAGTGAGCCTCTGATTGCCTTATTGACCATCATAGCCTTTCAAGACCAATATAAAGAAATCTTGCAAGGCTGATTTTTAGCATGTTGGTGATTTTATGAGTTATTTAGTTCTTGCGGGATTATGTCCAATAAAGTAGTACAAGTTAAATCATCAGATGTTTTAATCAGAGTAGGACTCCATTTCCAAGTGGAGACCAGTGATAAGTGGAGTCCCTCAAGGATCAGCACCGGGACCAGTCTTGTTTAACATTTCCATCAGCAACATGGACAGTGGCATTGAGTTCATCCTCAGCAAGTTTGCCAGACACCAAGCTGTGTGGGGTGGCTGACATGCTGGAGGGAAGGGATGTCATCCAGAGGGACCTTGACAGGCTGGAGAGGTGGGTCCATGCCAACCTCATGAAGTTCAACAAGGCCAAATGAGAGGTCCTCCATCTGGGTCGGAGCAATCCCAAGCACCAATATAGTCTGGTCAGTGACTGTCTCAAGAGCAGCCCTGAAGAAAAGGACTTGGGGGTACTGGTGGATAAGAAGCTCAACATGAGCCATCAGTGTGCTCTTGCAGCCCAGAATGCTGATCATATCCTGGGCCGCATCGAGAGAAGTGTGGCCAGCAGGTCGAGGGAGGCGATTCTTCCCCTCTACTCCACTCTCCTGAGACCTCACCTGGAGTACTGTGTCCAGTTCTGGAGCTCCTATTACAAGAAGGACATGGATGTGCTGGAACGTGTCCAGAGAAGGGTCACAAGGATGATCAGCGGGCTGGAGCACCTCTCCTATGAAGACAGACTGCAAGAGTTGGGGTTGTTCAGTCTGGGGAAGAGAAGGCTCCTAGGAGACTTTATTGTGGACTTTCAATATCATAAGGGGGCCTACAAGAAAGCTGGGGAGGCACTTTTTATGCCGTTAGGCAGTGATAGGACTAGAGGGAATGGATTAAGACTAGAGATAGGTCGACTCAGGTTAGACATTAGGAAGAATTTCTTCACCATGAGGGTGGTGAGACACCAGAACAGGTTGCCCAGAGAGGTGGTGGAAGCCCCATCCTTGGAGATTTTTAAGACCAGGCTGGATGGGGTTCTGAGCAACCTGCTCTAGTGGGAGGTGTCCCTTTTATTCACTAGATGATCTTTAAGGTCCCTTCCAAGCCTGACAATTCTACGATTCTATGACTGTTAACTGTAATGCTATGCGAGTATTTACTAGGGAAAGACCTACTCTAGGCAATCTGGCATTATCTTCTCACTCTTACAGGCTCCTTAGCATCAAGGCTAAGAAGCAGTCTTATGGTTCTCCCATTCACCAAAGACACACAAAAAAAAAAAATCAGTTGAGTGTAACACTGCTCATATGACACCTTTTTGCTTCTGTAAGGGAGGCTTCCAAAATGATAAATAGGAAACATTAATCTCAAAGTTAAAAACACCTGTGGAAAATACAAAATATTTGCAAAAAAGATAATTGGTATTTTTGCTCAGATCTACCTTCAAGAAATAAATTAGTCTGTATCCCGTATATAGTAAAGTAATCAGCTTCCTCTACAAATAGGCCCAACAAGAGAACACTGTAATTACCAAGTGTGAGCACAGTCTTGATTCATAATAAATCAAAAAATAATATACTTTCCATACATGAACACAAAACATTTTGCCTACTTACAGTGATTTGATCTTTAAATTTCAATTTGCTGCTTCTGATCAAGTGTCTCAGGCCTTTGACATAAAAATTGTTCATATTCAACACATATTTCACTAACTTGCTTTAGGTAGCCAATAAATGTTGATTGCTTTCATTAACTAATGAAGACTAATATAAAAATACTGGTGAGAAGTATATTTATTTTACCATTTTTTTAAAATTTTTAAATTGCTAACAAGTTGGAAATAGCCAGCCTCATTTTTATTTTATTATCAATTTGTTGCACCAAGTTACACAGAATGTTTTAATTTTTATTAATTTTTCTATATATTTTTAGTCTAATTAAATGTTAACAGACTAAACAGAGTATTGTTACTAGTGTCCTTAAAGTGCTCCTAATACTTATAGTTCACGTTAAATATAGTTAGAATCACACACACAAACCTTCTACTGACTACTGCCTTTCTTTGCCATTATGCTTACCCTTCTACTGCCCTTTTGGCTCCTTGGTCAATCCATGGCTTCAGAGGGGCCAAGCTGCCAAGTGCCCCATGTCCTGTGCTGAGTTCTTCTTCCTCATTATAGGGTCCACTTGGGGTAATTTTTATGTGTTTACTAATATGCTCTACAGAATAAATTGCCTGAGAATGTTCTAAAATGTCATTCCTGGGTAGAGCTGCAGACCAGAATAGGCTGGAGAAACATAATTAGATAGAACACATCACAATCCTCCTTGAAGATAATAGCTGGACCTAGCAATCTTTAGGAATCTTCCTAATTTTTCTCTCCACAATTCCACAAAAAAAAAAAAAAAAAAAAAAAAAAAAAGGAAAGAAAAGAAAATAGCTACTTTCTTGGTCTCTATGAAGACCCAGTGGAACACTGTAAGACACTACAAAGGCTTTGGTTAGTACTGCACATTTCCTCAGATATATTGACCCAAATGGGAATGTTCTTGCTGTATTCAAATTTGAGCAGGGTTTAAGCAGTGACAGCATGAAAGTACTATGTTCTCTGTGGTTCTTCATTACATCTCTGTGTAATCACCATATGCCCAGTTCTTATTTCACCAGTAGTGCATTGGTTCCAGCAACAAGAGTGATTCTGATGTATATGTTCTTGGCACTCCAAGCAGATCGTGTTATTCTAAGCATATATAAATATTCAGTCCGCTCTGAAATAAAATTCGCACAACCTAAATAGCAAATAGTTTTTTTTTATTTTGAAAATGCATTGCTGTAATTTTATGTTGCTGTATATGAAACCTACATTTTCATCCATAAACAAGTATGAACTGAATGTTTAGCAGATAGACATCTAAAGCACTTGTGCTCTTGATGAATTCCTGAAAATATATTGACTGGAATTATGTTTTTCAGTGAATTAGTACATTCAAAACATAATTAAGTTGCAAATGCATACAAGGCTTAAGTTTTTTCTAAGCAAATTGATACTAAAAAAACTGGCATACACAAGTACACACATGAACATCTGCTTATGCCAGGCAGGAACAAATGTCTACTCTTCACTCCGAAAAATAAATCTGGAAAATCTAAGGCTAAGAAAATTAATTAAATCATAACATGTTACATACCAATGTTATGACAAAATACACTGAACCATGGCATGCTTCTGAAATTCCACTTGTTTTCTTTTTCTGTATACCACATGGTTACAATGTCAAATTTGTACTCTAAATATAATTTCACCATTATTATTAAAAACTATTCCTTCTCTGGAATGTATTTCTTTCTTAATTAAGGAGAAGGTGGGTTGAAGTTCAATGGCTAGAAATGCTTACCCCGGGCAGAGGGTGGGTGGGTACCTGCTGACAATGTTTGTTGGAGCACTTAGTTTATTACTTCAGGATTTGAATGTGATCCTCTCCTTTACGGCAAAGCTTGGTTTGTTAATGTACCCTGCAGTGACGTTAAAAGGCTTAAAGTGGGGATTCTGTCAAACTAGCTGTGTCACCACATTCAGAACTTTAAAGTGCAGTTACAGCTTGAAGAATGATTATGAAAAATAGCATATTCTTACCCAACTGATACAATCCCCATATGCAATTGATGTATATCTGCTTTCTTTACTGACTAAAACAAATGTTTTGTTCTGTTAGCACTGCAAAACCAAGACAGCTCTGAAAGATTGCACAGGATTTCACTCTGGCTCACATATCACCAGCAAACCTGTCAGATGAATTCCAGCTGCAGAATATTTATTACTGATGACGATATAACAGGAAGAGAAGACTTGTAACTGAATTTGCACAGCAGTTACTTTAAAAAAATCTTTTGACTCACACACAGGAAAAAAAAAAAAAGGGAAAAAGAAAAAGGAAAAAAAAAGAGAAAAAGGAAGAGGAAAAGAAAAAGAAAAAAGAAAAGCAATCAAGCAACCATTACAAGACAACAGACCCTATTTATAACAGTTGTTTTGGACTTGACTGTCAGTGTCATTCAGAAGACCAGAAGTGGGGAGCTCCAGTCCTCTGTCAGTCAATGAGAAAATGTGTCTCTCTCTGAGAAGCAGGGAATGTGTATGTTTTGTGCATTCGAGTTTTCAAGTTAGTTACTTAAAACAGCCTAGGATAAATGATGTGAATATTCACCAGTGTTATTCCCAATCACTTCAACAGTCTTTTTTCTCAAGTTTTCACACCATTATTAATGTATTTATGTGAAGTTTCTTAAGTATACATTCTTTATCAAGAAGACTTGTACTTATCAAGAAGACCAGTGTACTTAATGACATCAGTTTCTGAAGCTTTTTTTTTTAGACAGTAGCACAGGTTGTTTAAATAACTACCTACTTACCTACTTACCTGTAATCTGCAATTCCTTCTTAGAATCTGTATCAAGCAAAATCACATTTCTATAATACAGACACTTTCACTGGAGTTAAGACTGTTTACTAGTGTTCCCTGGTTATTCCTTCAT
This sequence comes from Chloroceryle amazona, assembly GCA_027560015.1. Classification (NCBI taxonomy): domain Eukaryota; kingdom Metazoa; phylum Chordata; class Aves; order Coraciiformes; family Cerylidae; genus Chloroceryle; species Chloroceryle amazona. The sequence goes on along the minus strand of JANHFX010012613.1, from coordinate 20,610 downwards.
GGTGTAAGGGTGGTTTGGTAATACTTTGATTGATGGTTGCCAATAGGGTGATTCATGCAGGCCTGCTGTGGGAACTAATGGGATGGATGAAGAGTTGCCAAGGAAAGTTTCTGTTCTTCTTATCAGAGGAGAGCTGTGAGAGCAGACAAGGGAGTTTCTGTTCCTCTATCCGAGGGACTAGTTCTTCTTATCAGAGGAGAGCTGGCAAGACCTCACTGTCCTTGAACAGGATGGTAGAGTTCATAGCCAAGGATGAGGCAGCTGAAGATGAGGAAGGCCTAGTGGGGTAGGGGGGTGCATGACCCCCATACTGGGGGGCACGCAGCCACAGAAAGACCAGAGAATAAAACTGCTGGGCACTGTTGCTGCCTTGAGCTGCTGCCTCCTGGCACGTACAGGCCATGCGTGCCAGGACTCAGGGGCTCTATAAAAGCTGGACTCAGGAATGGATGAGCTGAGCTGCACGTATCCTGCCATTGAGATCATGTTGTCTCCACAGGGATGCCCGCTAAGCATGCATTCCGACCAGCTCCCCTGTGCCCGGGGACCATACATCTGCCTGGTCTGTATCTTAGGGTAAGTAACGCTGCTTTGCTTGCTTTGTAGGAATAATAGTGGTATGGAACAGAAACAATAAACAAGCCGTGACAATTAATGATGATTTCATGTGGTGATTGAATACACGAATCCTCGACACCCTAGTACACATGGTTAGTACCATAGCCAGCTAGAGGGAAATATGGATGCTGTGTATGCCACCTGCAAGTATTGCTGAGACTCTTCTCACTGCCTGTGCAGTGCAAGTCTCCATTGAAGTTTCCGTAGGTTCTTCAAATCTGGTGCCTCAATGTACCTCACACTTTCTCTTGTCATTTTTTGAACGGAGGGCCCAGACTTCATAACTCTATGCCTTAAAAGAACCTTGATGCACTTAATTATAAGGAATCATGGTGAACTAGTAGGTCACTGTATGAAAAAAACTCAAGATATGGATAGTCTGCTTTTAAGCTCTCCTTAATGTGAAAAAGCACAGTAATTTTTCCCCGGTATGATGCAATCCACAGCTGAGACATGAGGACTTTGTTCTTCCAGCTTCTTCATTTCTAACCAGTACCACTAGATATATTATGAAATTAGATTGGATAAGAACGATACATAAGCCAAAGGCTTTTCTTTCTGTCTGGTCATAGAAGAGATACACTTTCTCAGTATCTAATTTCAAGCTCAAAAGCAAAATAAAGAATACCAAAAAAAAATTATACAGAGCTGAAAATAAGCCTTAAGAAGAAATGTATGTGTATCCTTAATCAGCATCCATTAATTTGCCTTAGACTGCTTCTGCAAAGATGAAATGTCACTATCTGGAATTCAGGCTGTTTCCAGTTTAATGCTGATGTGCTGGTCTCTGGATGCCTCCATGGAATCAGATCTAACTGACAGACATCAGCTTTCACACTGTGACCACAAGATCCCAGTAATAATGTCTTTTCACTGAAATCCATAAATTTGCTGTGCTCCAGGAGGAGGTTTGTGAATATGTGAGACAGAATTTTCACAGGTGCTTAGCTGAGAAATGACCCTTTATCGCTTTCAGCACTAAATACAAAATTCATTTCTTTCAGCTGAGCTTTCTTCCATCAGTTCTTCACACATGCAAAGCCAATATCCCCTGCCTCTTACATCCCCCCCCAAGAATCAATCGTTTCTCCCAAAGGCTGTAAAATAAAAACGACTGATCATTTCTGTTTTAAAATATTAGGGAGGTTTTACAGCAATCAGGACTTAAAAAGCATGAATATTAAAATTAAAAAAAAGGCACAGAAACAAAGGCTAGAATCATCTACAAAATTCAGATAGAGCCATATATTTTCACAATGAGTAACAGAAGAAATATGTGGCTGACATCTATTCAGTTATTTTCATTGCTTCCTGTTCTTGTCCTTCATTTAGTGGGAATCTTTGCTACTCTCATTTTACAGATAGGCAATGTAAAATGTGATACATAAGGGAACTTCAGTGGTTTATCTCTGGAACCCTGTTAGCCCACACTAGACCAGAAGTCCAATGAAAGTTTGAAAGCTGTTTTTTAAAAATATAAAGACTATTTTTTACTCTCCTCACTGCCTGTCTAGTTTAGGGTAAACAGAATATTCTATGTTCCAATATGTGTTAGACATATAAAAACCACCATGAATAGTGTTCACACCATCCAATGTTGAAAAAAAAAAGTCCCAGCAAGCCAACAAACCTGAGAATTTTGCTCTAAGTCATGTATACAACCTCCTTCACACTTTTCTCTCGAGGTCTCTTTCCATGTTTCTGATTTACCAGCCTGAAACTTCCATTTTTTTATGGTACCATTCTTTGGATGAAAGGGCATGATTGTTTTGCTATGGTTATCCTAATTGCTCTTCAGAAATATGAGATTCCTGAAGTGCTTATCTAAGTAATATCAGGCAATCTAAGTAAAATATCAGGAGAGCATTCCCCTGACTTTTATGGTGACACCGAAGCTAGTGGAGTGCCCTCCTCAAAACTTTCTTACATAAGGCTGTTGATGATGGAGTCCTCCCACCTCAGGCAACCACCATGTCATTTATTGTTCCTCAAATCAGCTTGGTCTTCAAATTACAATTTGCTTTGTCTTTAGACAGAATCTGCAATAAATAAATAAATAAGGACACCATTTTTTCCTAAGTTATTGAGAGCTTTATGAACATAATTATCCTCATTCTTGTATTAGGTTGTATTCATATTATACATATATGCCATCCTAAAAAAAAACACCCTGAGTGCCAGAAAAAGAAAAAGAAAAAGAAAAAGAAAAGAAAAGAAAAGAGAGAAGAGAAGAGGAGAGAAGAGGAGAGAAGAGGAGAGAAGAGAAGAGAAGAGAAGAGAAGAGGAGAGGAGAGGAGAGGAGAGGAGAGGAGAGGAGAGGAGAGGAGAGGAG
>JANHFX010012613.1:0-16146 GCA_027560015.1 Chloroceryle amazona | reverse complement strand
GAGTTGGATCAGGGGTTGGACTCGATGATCTTGGAGGTCTTTTCCAACCCAATCTATTCTATGATTCTATGATTCTTGCAGGGAGGAATTGTGCATTTAAAACTCCTTGGTTTAATAAGAGAAATTATCCCGAATCTTGCACATTAAAGCATGAGTGCTTTAACCCAAAGCAGAGAATATGTCAGGTAATGCCCTTCTGTCACTCCAGCTCATGTCCACCTCCCATTAGAGGTAGCAGTTTCTCTGACATACATCGTATACAGAATAAAGATGATTTTTATAGTTCCTAACTAACATGAACATATGATGTTCACGTATAGTCGAGGGACATTATACACTTGGAAGCAGATGGTATAGAGAAAGCTTCACTGATGTTTTTCAATAAACCTGAATGCCCAGTAGAAATAGCCCTGCTTAATTTCTTCCTGTGTATACATATATACATGTCCGCACAAACATGATGCAATAATTTAAATATTAAAGAAAGAGTGAATTTATCTATGAAAGAAAAGTGGAAAATGTAAAAAATCCTTTAAGTTTGGGGTTTTTTTTTAATCTCTGGAGATTCACCAGATGCGTTTTCACGATATGGTGAAATATTGAGCATTTCAACTTAAATTCCTTGTTGATATCAGTGGAGATTACTAAAATATCAAACTCCAAATGGTTTAGGAATATCCAGTCACATGATTAAAACTGTTCTTCTATGTAACCTTGGAAGAATTAAATCTTGCTAGTAGGTCAGACTAGTAGCCATACACCAAAAGCATACAGGTAGACAACAGTTAAATGAACCACAATTCAAAAAATTTATAAATGACTGACCTTTATCAGGTAGTCATAAAAAGGAGGAGCAAATACACATCACCCCCAAAATCTCTAAGTGTCAGACACTGTTCACTCATGTTTAGTGGAACAACTTTGGGAAGCTGAAAGAAATTACACAGTTAATGGGGAAGTGATCAAGTAATAATTTACTAAATATTGTTGCAGATTCCTTGTGTCAGGTTGCAATAAAAGGCACATCTCCCTAAATTAATTTATAGCAGTTAATTAACTCCCAGATAATAACTAACTATACTTTTATGCAACATGAACCCAGTATTTTAAGATGGACACCTGAGAATAGAGACCCAAAATCTCACAGTACCAGCTCCTGTACGGGCCAAGCATGGACTTAAATGGCTGAAAGCAGCTGCCACATTTGAATATTGGGCTGTCAAAATGCTACTGTGTCAGTTCCACAGTTAATATAATATTTGTTAGTTCATTCTCATCAATTCATTTCCTGAGAAATTAAAGTCAGGATGAAAAATGAAAATTGGGCTGTGTGTGGATTATTGTAAACACTGCCCAGGAGTACAGAGGAGTATAGTAGGTATTTATTTGAGTGGCACATATTTACTTGAGAGCACTGGACACTCTTCAATAATGTATTCCACCTCAAGCTAGGAAACTATGACTAACTAAAGGCAGGGATGCAAATGTTGCTGTGTAAGCCTTTTCTTCCTTTCTTCTGTCCTTTATTTGCTATGAAGAGAGAGGCAGAGGGGGAAGGAGGGAAAGAAAAGACTTGGTATGCTACATTCTCTGCCTAGGCTGCTCCTGCTGTTTACCTTTAAAGAGGTCTTCCATGGCTGCTGCTCTCAGAATAAATAAATAAAAATAAGTTTAAAAGCCACATTTTCAAAGAATTTGCTTTGTGAAAAACCTTGACAGTTTTTTATAACTAACTATGGAAAAGCAGATAGAGAAAAAGTCACACCTGCACCTCAGATTCAAAGAGAATCCAAACCAAGGCATACTTAATAGCTGAAAAGGTTAGCTTTTCTTTGTGGGGGAATCCATTTTCCAATTCATTATCCTCCCAAAGTATGGAAGAGAAAAATCCTCGAGAAAAATATTTTTTAAATCCTTCCAGTCACTGCCTATCTCTGTGCATTTTTAATACCAAGACTCTGCAAGATAGAATTTGGAGCAACTCACTGAAGCTAATAGGGCTGAGGATTTCACACTACAGCTTTTCACATTGTTCTTCTGATACTTGGTACTTCCAGGAGGGGCAGTAACACTCCAGAAAAGCTCAGTCAGACGCTGGCATTACAACATCACCCTCGGAGGAACTGGGCACGCAAAATAATGACACTGCTACAGCAAGTAGGCAATTTTAGCAAGTGGCTACTGACAAGTTTAACCTAGGACCAGTACATCAGCTTTCATCTGTGAATTCCAGAGCACTCTCGAAAGAGTTATCATCCTTAACTTAAACTTGAGTCAAGGACTTCTAATTATTTGCAGTGTTCTCAATGAAGCAGAGAAAGTCAATGCCAGAACAAGTACCAGAGCAGATGAATTTTTGAGGGATTGAACTAGCAGGCTGAACTGTAGCTTTTAGTCAAAAAAATATAAAACTGCATTTTAACACCTAGATAGCTCACACAGGGTACAAATTTCATACTGTGGTTGGTGTTTCCCAATTCTTTGTGGAGATTTCAGATCAATATATGAAAGTATCACACCAAGGATATGGGCAGGGTATGAAAGTCACCCTGCTTTCTGCCCCTGCACCCCTCCTGTGGGCTGTTGGGGGAAGACATCTCTCTGCAAGCATCACTTTGCACTTTTCAAGGCCAAGGGTGGAGCAATCTTCTTACACTAAGCACAAGAAGTGTTGCTGCTGTTGGGCAACTTTTAACTTCCTTATGGCTCTTCAAGGTACCTTCAGGAATCAGACCAGTGTGTTCAGAAGAAAAGTTCATCTTTCTTTACTTTGTGCTTTCACAAACTTACAATTTCCTAAATGCTCCCTAGGGGACAACTTGTGTAGTAGCACTGTGCATTATGCAGTAAATACCATCACAGTGCTTACACCAGCACTGGAGGGAATTACGCCTTAAATGCTCCTTTTGGTTTTATAGTACAGAACAGTGTCCTCTCCAGTGTCTCTAACTTTTCAGTTTGAAGAACTAGAATGACTCACTGTCCTACTTCACATTCAAGAGAAGGAAGGCTTTTCCCTGGCTTTTAAGGGGGGGGCAGAAAAATAAAGAAAAAAGCTTTCAGGCATCTTTTGTTCCACCTGTAAAGATGTGTTGGGCAAGGTAAATTGAGCATTCTTGGCAGATAGCTTCTTCCTAATGTTTATGGGTCCGGTTGTCAGGCATGAACAGCAGGGTCAGCCAACTTCTTTTCTACAACAAGTGACATACATTTTTACTTGTAGACATCTAAGGGTTTTTTTGTGCTCTGGTCACCTTATGCCTGTGTTTGTCTTCCAAGCAAAAATTTAAATTAAATTTTAAATCATATTTTAAATTATCTTTAATCTAATGGATGTATCCTATATCTAGATGCAGAATCGTAAAATAGTTTTGTCTGGAAGAGACCTTCAAGATCATCAAGTCCAACCTTATTTCTAGCCCTAACAAAACCACTAAACCATGTCCGTAAGTAGATCTACCTGGCTCTTAAACACCTCCAAAGATGGTGACTCCACCACTTCCTTGGGCAGGCTATTCCAATGCCTGACAACTCTTTCAGTAAAGAAATTCTTCCTAATACTCAGCCTGAACCTCCCTGGCTTCAAATTCAGGCAATTTCTTCTTATTCTATCACTTGCCACTAGGGAAAACAGACCAACTTCTGCCTCACTATAACTTCCCTTCAGGTAGTGGTACAGAGCAATAAGGTCTCCCCTCAGCCTTCTTTTCTCAAGGCTGAACAGCCCCAGATCCTTCAGCCTTTCCTCATAAGAGACATGCTCCAAACCCTTTAGTAGCTTGTTAGGCCTCCTCTGTACCTTCTTCAGAATCTCAACGTCATTTCTGTAGAGAGGGGCCTAAAATAGGACACAGTATTTGAGGTGCAGCCTCACCAAAGCTGAGTACAGAGGAATGATTATGTCCCTGCTCCTGCTGACTACACGATTCCCCATACAGGCCAGGATGCTGTTGGCCTTCTTGGCCACCTGGGCACACTGCTGGCTCATGTTCAGCCTACTGTCAACCAACACCCCTGGGTCTTTCTCTGCCTGGCAGCTCTCCAGCCACTCCTCCCCAAGCCTGTAGCGCTGCTGGGGGGTTGTTGTGGCTGAAATGCAGGACCCAGCATCTGGCCTTATGGAAACTCATGGAATTGGACTTGGGCCAGTGATCCAGCCTATTAGATCCCTCTGTAGAGCTTCCCTACCCTCAAGCAGATCAACACTTCCACCTAGCTTGGTGTCATGACACAGAAGACATTTTGGTTTATTTCATTTTTCCTTTAGGTACTGGGCTAATAAGTCAGTTTTCTTATCATTACTTTGTAATAATACAAACCAGCCACCACTGACTGTGTTTAGTGGATATCAGTGAAAAGAATTAAATACAAAAGCCTTCCATAAAAAGCAGTTTCCAAATGCTGAAGGATACAGAGATGTGAACTAAAAGTCCCTTGAATCCCTTGAACTCATTTTCCCCAAATTTTGCTCTATTGCTAAACCTTAATATAATAGATTTAAGAAGAAACCCAACAGCATTCTCAGAAAATATCCTTTCCCCAAGCATTTATTTTGATTTTTCATAGATTTCTATATCCATATTCAATCTTATGCTTTTTCATCCCATTAATTCATTATATGAGTATAGACATGAGTATGGACTCTTATTTTGTGGAATAATAGAGGAAACTATGGAAACCTTATGAGGACATTAGTTGCCTAAACACAGGCACCTAGTACCTAAATAGCACCTTAGTATATCCTGACTCATCTCTAGCTGCATTCTGAAACTGGTTAGGATCACTAAGTTATCTTGTGCATCTGCCAACTCCATGTGAACACCTGGCATAGGAAGCCTAATAATAGTAGTATACACTTTTAGCATAAGCAGCTGGATTGCTCCCCCATTTCAGAGCACTACTAAAGATCCAACTAGCACCAGCAAAGTATGTCTTAGGCATCTTACTTTCACAACCCCTGTACCTGGAGTGCAATAACAGTAACAAGGATGAAGTTCAAATATCTTCTGATTCTCCTTTTAAAATACACCTCACGTAGTGAAAGAAAAACCCACTGCCATTCAAGCTAGGTACCAGAATTAGAGAATTATCTTGGACAGACATCTTCTCACTCTTCCAAATGCTGTATTAATTAAACTCTCTTGTAATCTTCTGCAGCGACAGCAAAAAGCTGCTGTTGTGGCAATCCTAGAGCCGTCCCTCATGAACATGCTCATGCCGAAATCCTCAGTTTACAATACCTTCTTCTGCACAGCCCAGAAACTGGGTTTTAATTGGTATGTGTTGCAGTTTTTGGAATAATTATAACATTTTATTTGTATGAATATAGAGAAATATAAATATTTCAACAGAAGGACAGAGCCAGTTTCTATTTAAATCAATGAAAATTCTCACCTTCTTCTGAAATTATATCAAGACCTTAATAAACACAATTTTATTTGACTTAAATAAAATATCAAAAAGTACTATTCCACAGAAGGTAAATATCATCTTTTTGTTTGAAATATCTATATCTGCAGGTTCCTTATATTTCCAAGAGGCATTAGTGTCACATTTCAATTTTGTACTTAGTGTCAAAATATGATATTAAAAGAAAACAACCCTGGGTTTCATTATGCTGAGCTGTACTTGCATAATAATTCTTCAGGCTTCACTTAATTATATGCCCCACTATGTGTTACTTTCCAACAACCTAAGTGGCACCACCTTACTGCTAGGAATATTAAACAATGAAAAGCAACACTCTTTTGTTTGGTTACACACATGCTGTGACTGGATTCAGTCTCCTCTCATAGCTCCCCCCTCCCAGCTTCTGAATTATATCCTTTACAAGTGTTTAAAAGAAGGGCACTTGCAATCATGCTTGCTCTCCAATGCTAGGGTTGGTGTGTGGCTTTTTATATTTCAGAATGACATAAAAAAAAATAAAATAATGAAAGAGATGAATGAAAAGAACAGGAAAGGCAAAAGAAACTACAGAGATTCAGAAGTTTTATTTCAGATCATTTTTTCTTACCCTGTCAACATCACAAGCAAGTAATTGAGGTGGGGAAAGAAGCAGTGGAAAAACTACTTATCTACAAATGGTATTTCTTAGATACCTAACACTGTGTTACCCTAAAAGAACAGGAATGCTTAAGTGAACTAAAACATGAAGTGACTCAAAAGATACAGAAGATTTTGTCCCAGTTCAGCTGGATGGGAGTTCTGATCAAGTCTTGTACATCCTAAAAGCTTTGTCATCATAGTCCAAAAACGGAGACCTTCTGACCTCACAAGTGTCAAATGTTGTCATATTGGCTAACCAATCCAGAAATGTTGTTTTTATATAAGAATTATCTTTTTCTGAAAAAAAAAAAATGAAAAGAGTTTGATTCTGAGAAGCATGTTGGCAGTGTCCGAGTGAGACAGGTGAGATTTTTATAGTCAACACCATTGTTTATCAGCCAGGCAAACTGTGAATCCTAGGCCACTGAAGTTAACTAAAAGACTCCCACTGATTTAAATCACTTTGTGTCAAACTGACAGTAAGGATATACTAGGAGTTCCCCCAAGACAGGAAGCTATTTTAATACTTTAGCTCAATAAAAGTTAACTTTGTTTTATTTTCTGGCTAATTTTGTATAACAATATTCCAAATTATAGTCCTAAATCAAACCCTCTCCAACAAACCAACTAAAAAAAATACTTACATTAAATCTTACTGATAAATCATCCTGAAAAACAAAGCAACCTATCAATCATTTCCAATCAACAAATCCTAATATTTAATCAAAGGCATATTCACATTTCAACATGGATCCACTTCTGTCTTTATGCTTCTAATTAATAATTGTGTTTTCAAAATGCAAAATCATGAAGTCCTTAAGGTTTTTCCTGTACAGAAAATGATGAATACTTGTATTTAGTCAATCGAAAGTTTATTTACTTCTTAAAGAATCCTTTTAAAGTAGGTTGAAACAATCAAAATTACAGACTCTTTGACATTTTAAATGCCATTTTCAATGTTGTAGAAAGTGAATATATGATAAATTATTACTGAAAAAGACACTTTCTTCTGAGTTGTGGACTACTGTTCTATGGGTGTTACCTAGAATTATTGTGCCATGGGGTGTACTACAGGGCAAATTTTATCATCCTTACTTACACTGTACTCCAAAGACATAATTTCCTCTTCAGAGTGGGGGGTGTGTAAAACCAGCAGCACCTATTCTTACTGATACACTGGATAAAATAAGTATTTAATAAAGTGTAAAAAAACTGCTAAGAAAAAAATAAGATTGTTTCTAAAGTGAGCATGTCAAGGATTGGATAGTTTCTTTTTATCAAAGCTCAGATGAAAACTAGGGTCTGGTGGGCTTCTGCTTACCAGCTACCTTTGTAGCCAATACTTTCCCTTTCTGCAATCATCTCTGAAGCTTCCAGTCCCCCTTGGCTTTTTGGTCCTGCATTGTGAAGATAGCTTCACAGTTATTGAGCCTACTTGAAAGCTGCTGTCTCATAGGAGGGCAAATGCAGTAAAATAATGCCCAAAGACAAATGCTGACAGTCTTGGTTTTTTCTCTCCCAAGTTCCTTTCACAGGCTGAAACTGCTATGGTAGCTCTTTCACTGAACTGCATAAAAATTGGAACAAAAGAAATACATGCAATTAAAACGATGGAAGTGGATTTATTTACTAAAAAAAAAAAAAAAAAGAAACGTTTTGTATGCAAATAGCTGAAGCTATCCCAGTGTTTTTCAACACCTCTGTGAAGCTTCCAAATGTGTTTAAAGGGCATGCATTATAGTAGGAATTTTGCATTGTCACTGGCTTACCTCAAAGGAATGTGCAACATCCACTGTTGACACAAACAGCCTGCCCTCTTTTGGAATGCTTGTATTTGCTCTCATCAGTTGCATAATGAAAGATTGGAATTTCATGAAATCAGAGACCTCTACTTTTTCAAGCTAGGTGCACTTCATGATTTTGTGAAAGACACTTTTCTTTGGGCTTTTGTTTGGGTTTTGGTTGGTTGGTTGGTTGTTTTTTAATAAATAATTAAATATCTATCTCTCAACACATTTGAGGAATAGCTGAATGTAATTGAATGCTGCAGAAAAGTTAAATTCCTCATGCTTTTCTGGAAGAATCATCACAAATAGTTTCCAGTGATCTTGTCCTAGTTGATAACAGACAATGATCAAATGGTACTCTTAGTTTCCAGCTTCCCAGTTTGCTGGGAAAAGTTGCAAACTGTCCCAATCCTCTGCTGTTCATCATTGTCTCTTTCCCTAAAGAACCATCCACAAGAGGGCTAGGCATAGCATAGATTGAAAACACAAAACAAAAACCCATAAAACCCCCTTATTATAGACTCCAATGTCACAGCTGGATTTTTGTATGGACCAGGATTTTTCTGAAATGTGACTGTTATGGTAGGTAGAAATTCATAATCCTGTAAGACAGTTAAATTTGTACAATTTTTGCAGATCCATAAGTTTTCACTGACAATTGCAAGTTATAAGTTAACAAAAATAACCACAGAGCAGTCCTATTCATAAAGACTTATTTGAATAAATAGATTTTGTTTTAAAAACAAATGTACATATAACATCTAGTATGCACCAACAGAAAAAGTATTTTCAAGTGCTAAATAAGGAATTTGTCTTGCAAGAAAACAGTTTTTCCCTAAGGCTACTCTGTACTTCCATGATTCATTGTAAAACTTCAAACTAAAAAAAAATATACACACGTAACACCTCTTCTGCTTTCTTTGCTGCTATCTTTGCTGCTATTTCGGTGTGCATTTGCACCCAATATGCCCATGATAGTGAAGGCAGGGAAAAAAAAAAAAAGAAGCTAAAGAAGTGAAGAGATTAAATTTTCCAGGAAGTATTCCTTTGTTACTCCATTAAGAAAATCAAGTATGCACATTGGGCACTACAAAAATACTCTTTTTTCTTTGTCAGACTGAGTTATCTTAAGGAATCAAGTAAATCTGGGGGCTACCAAAAAAAAAAAAAAATTACTTCATGGGCAGAGTGTTATTTGCCTTGGCATGGTTCAAAGAAAGGAATTAAGCCTTTTATCTGACCAGCCTGACAGCTGTCTTCAGCCCCCCACTTTTTTTTAACCTGGTGAGCATACATGTTACTAACTGTGCACTGAATAACATGAACAAAACAACCTTACTTTTTTGTCTTGCTAAAAAGCTCTCACTATATTTTCATAATAAATTTAGGAACTCACATTATTCAAAACTCCCTTAAGCAACAAAATTTATCACACTGTGAAAATACTTCTACACTATTCCAGGTATGAAGCAACCCAGGGGAAAAAAAAAGGAGAAGGTCCATAGGAAGCCTAGTACAGCATCAAAGTTTTCTGCATAGGAAGTTGAGCTTCACGTGTTTTCCATAAACCGAAGGTAAAGCCTGTGCTTAAAACAGACTTTATATGCTTTTTTTTTGAGTTTTTCTTTTTTCTCTTATAAGAAATTATAAATAAATAAATAAATAAATATGGGGGGTGGGGGAAAAGAGAGAGAAAACCAGAAAAAAAAAGCATTTGGATTGATGCCCAAAGTCCAATTTTAAGGTTGTGTGATTTTTTCTTCCAGATACCTAATGGTAGAGAGAGACAATAGTAAAAAGAAAGCTATAAAATGTTCACTATACATAAAAAGCTGTACTGAAAGAGTATTGTTGAAGCTGCAAAATCAAGTACTCAAGAGACAGCAAAGCAAGAAAGAATTAACCTTGTCTCCCTGCCTATGTAGCATCATGTAGTCTTTAAATAGACCGTGACATGTTGTTTTTTTTCTAGACCCTTCTACCACCTCATCCAGGGTACAGGAAGAATGGAGTTCAAATAATGAGCAATTCTTTGATATTTTGGTTATTGTTCAGTGTGTGCCCCTAGGCCTTACCTATGCACACCACTTAAGCCCTGAGCTGAAGACAGAATTATTCATTTCATTATGGGCTTCCCTATAGTGCTCATCACACAAAGCTCTGTGAGCTTCATGAAGTTTAATCTATCTTAACGAAACCTCTCCAAAGTGACATGATAAAATATCCCACTTTACAGACAGGCAGCAGAGGCACACAGACAACAGTCAATGCTGAGCTACCAAGGACCTAGGTCATGGGTTTTGTCATGTTTAGTAATAATGTTCACCGTCAAGCACTGCACCCATTCACTTTAATTGTATCTGTGACTTCTCAGTACTTCATCTCAGCCTTCACAATCTTCAGAAATAACAAGCACACCATTACTAACCATTTGTGATACTTCTGATGTAAGGGACTGTGCAACGTGCTTGGGAACTCTGTCAGAGACAGACTCTGCTTTTTCAAGCCAGAACTTAGCTTTCCTGAGGGGAAGGCACACCTTCTCTTCCAATACTTGCATGAGATAAGACAGAAGTACCATGTGCAACAGCATCCTTGACTTCCTGGGCCTGAGCAGGAAACCATTCTTGGAATAGGACAATTTTGTCTACTGAGTAAAGTATGAACACAGGTTAAAAATAGGAAGGGTTCACATGAAGTAGAGGTTGCTCATAGTTGCATGTGATAAAAAAATGAATAAATTAAGCTAATGAACAAACTTTATTATGACATTTTCTAACTTTCTGCCTCTTTGTTGGTGCTTCTGCTCCTTGTCACACCTTTCTTTTCTCTTGCCTTTCTCCTCTTTCTCCAGGTTCTACCTACAGAAGGGATTTGCATAGCTAGTCCCTTTGCATGCCTGTTCATTCAATGCAGATGCTCTATAGGCACTTAGCATTCAAGACTGTGAGGAATTTAGGCACAATGAACAAACACAGACTTCTACAGGATATGAATTGTATTGCATATAAGCAACCCACATCTTTTCCAGACTTTTGAATATGGCACGTTTGAAAAAAAGTGGAGAAAACCCCTTCAAACTAGCCACCACCACAAACCCTGAAAGACAGAGGCCAGCTGTTTAGTTTCACGAAATTACACATTTAAAAACTGTGAGCATGGAGTGTGTGGTTTGCATTTCTGAAGAACAGAAATCAGAACAAGCAATCCCTTTGAAGCAACAAAAAGCATCATTTGGCAAGTATTCTTCAGACTGGTAAGTGCCCCAGATGTTACAAATTTTGAAAGGTCATACCTTTATTCTCTGTCATCTCAAGTTTATGGTGTTACTTTCATTATGAAATAACTATCATTACTGTTTCTGGGAGCCCATGGTGACATCATACACAGAGAAACTCTAGTCCCAGAGGTACTTAAAACACACAGATTTGTTTATTTTTTTCTCTATTCTTCAAAGATTACAAATTCTCTAAGTATAGTCAAGACTCTCACTGGGATGTATATTGATAATTCTGTGCCCGTGTTATCTCCTTAAACTGACTAAATATATAATTGTGTAAGAAGTCCCACTGATACTCTCATGTTTGAAAATTAACCCTACACAAGTTTTTACAGAATTATTACCAAAATAATTACTACTGAGTTATGCTGCTAATAGCTCAGCTAAGCTTGTGAGTAGAGAAACATTGAAAAGTCATTGCTTGTTTGATTGGTTTCTTTGTTTTCCCCGTTACAAATCAGGCTTATTCATAGAGTGCCTATATAGTTTTATTACTTACAGGAAACATACTGTGATACTGTTGCAAAGAGGCAACAGTGGTATCCTGAAAGAGGCTCATGTGAGCACTTGGGTTAAAAAAGCCAGACAGCAGTCTTCAGTTAAGAAAAACACCTTCCTTTTTAATTTTTATAATGAAAAATATCAGAAAATGCAGTTTCCCTTGAAATAGAAAACAAATATTTGAAATAATGGTAGCAATGAAAATAAAACCTGAAAATATCAAACAAGCAAGCAAAATAATATCAATCAAACTATCGAAAAAATAAGCTTTTTTGGTTTTCCTTTTTAACTGAGCTTGTTGGATAGCAATACTCAGTCATGGTCTCATTCAGAAAGATAAGTCATAAGCTGACTGGCTTCCTTCAGGACAACGCATCCCATAACAGTACATGTCTGTGGGACCAAAGCACTCCAACCTTACTGCTGACTGGCAGCACAACAGCTTTCATTTCTAACATTCATTAAGCTTGTAATCACAACCTCCATATCTATTTTTTTCCTTAATAGTTAAAACAGATGCATAGACCTGAGGTCTGTAAGCTGAGAACCGTGGTGAACAGGCATGGCTGTTTATGGTTTTGAAGGAGCACTTGATTTGGAACAGGTACTGAAGTAGTAACAAGACACAGGATGAATTACACAATTCCACCTCGTGGCAGCATAAGTGGATCTTCCATTATTACATTTCTTTGGCACTTTTGAAAAGTCATGCCCCTGTGCATGGACATTCTGGCTATGACATGGGGGAGTGTCCAGTGATGACTCATCTGTCAGAATCATTGAAAGGAGGAA
The DNA here is from genome assembly GCA_027560015.1 of Chloroceryle amazona. Taxonomy (NCBI): domain Eukaryota; kingdom Metazoa; phylum Chordata; class Aves; order Coraciiformes; family Cerylidae; genus Chloroceryle; species Chloroceryle amazona. The sequence goes on along the minus strand of JANHFX010012613.1, from coordinate 3,738 downwards.
AAAGAGGCAGTAAAAGCCTCATATAAACCATGTCATAAAGCACAACTGATACTTCACACATACATTAGGCTACATGAATACTCTTTCTACAGCACAAAAGTCACAGATTTCACACAAGGTAACTTAACATATTAATTGTCTAGATACCTGCAGCATGGTTAATTGTAGACAGGCCACGTCCATCATGTCCATCCATGAAATTTAAGATTGATAACATGAGGTGGTTTATTTCTGTTTTCAGCTTCCAATATTTGACAGAATCATATGGCTTGTTGCAGCACATGAATAAAGTAAAAATAATAAACATGTAACCAAGTCTTCTCAGGATTCTTTCAATTAAATCCATTTCCTAAAATAAACCCTCTGTTTTGATATTATTATTTGATATTATTTTTGATATTATTATTTTGTATCTCCCTGTGACAGTAATTTAGGATTTAATTAGTTCCATTGACTACAAGGTATTGGGAGAAATATTCTTTTTTCTAAATTAAAATTAAATTTACCTATCAAATGTCTTGACTTAGAATAGGCAAAAAAAGAGAAATAAAAGTGATCTATTTTTGTTTTTTTGCTTTCCTTCTAAACCAGGTGATGCTGCTTAGATTCTTTCTGCTCCTGTCTAATTTACATTTAACTTCGCTGCTGATAATATGTGTCTAATTTGTAATTTCAACTGATTACTGATGACGTACATGGGTTTGAAGTGAATCCTATAATCAGCCTTCATTTTCAGGAGTGACTTAGGATTTTGGCTGCCCATCTGAAAAGGATCTGATTTCTTTTATAGAAATTATTGAAACAATCACCATCTTAACCTGTAAAGACCCCTCTAGTGCGTGTCTAATCACTGAATCACTCACAGTCCTTGGCTACTTTGGTTAATTTAGGTCCACCACCTTTAAAGACTTCAGCTTTTCTTTTGTTTTGCTGGGTTTCTTTGGGTTTGAATATATCTATCATGACCTCCTTTAAAATAATTAAAATTCTGTGGTAATAGGAAATCTTTCAGGAAAATTAATTGTTTTCCTATTTGGGGGATCATATTAATAATTCAAATTATATTTCATTTATTGTACTATTTATTTCTTTTTTAACTTAGAATTATTGCTATGCTTAAGAGCTGTCATCAGTGGAAAAGACCATTACCATGGAGAAATGCCTCCCTTATTTTCATAAATAATGATAGGAAGTCATGTAATTATAAAACAAATAAATGCTAAAATGTAGATAAAACAATTGTTCTTCAGTCAGACGGCATTACTTCTGTGAAAGACGTTGTTGCAGCTATGGCAGATTTGTTGTATGCATGTAATAATCTGAATGGTGAAGTAAGGTGAAAGTTGCATCTTGTACCATTATGGAACTGCTGCACTCCCATTGCCAGGAACGATAGAACCTGTCCAGTTCTCATCCAACAGAAAAACATATTCAGAAAAAAATTTCTTTAATATGGTACAGATTATATATTTTTTTTTTTATTTTTTTTTTTAGTCTGTGATTAGCAGTTAAATTCAGCTATTTGGCAGTCTGAGTTATTATCAGGTGATCTTTTCAGATTCTATTTAGTCTTTGTCTCATCATTGTGAAGGTTTTTGGTGTTTGATTTTTGCAACAAGCACTTTCTAGGTGGCTTCTTACTACAACCACCACAATTATTTTAGCCAGAGAACTTCCCTCGGTGCAGATGTTTTTCAGGGTGTTTTGAACACCTAATACAGTCAAGGTTAGTAACTTGTCTAAACATTATTAATATACATAGGCTGAAAACAGGGAAGAGAGAAGGAAATATTCACAGTGGGAGGAAGTATTCTTTAATATGTTATAAACACCTTCTCTAGTGTACATAAATATACATATTACTGTGAGTAATCTGTGGATATCAAAACACATTTTTATCTAGCTAAATATTTTTCCATAGAAATCTATATAAATACATGTATCCAAAGCACGCTCTAAATACCATCTTCTTTATCTGTCTTTGAAAACAAAATTAATAACATTCTAATGTAAGGTGCTAGAAGCATAGCTATTTGGAGCCAGCAATAGTGAGTGCAATAGGATTAGAGTAACTATTTTCCCCTCAGACTCTCAGACTCTGTAAGAGGGAGAGGAAAAGGAGAAAACAGAAACAGCTTAACTCACCAAAAATCAAACCACTGCATTGCCCTCTTAGCCACTGAGTGTTTTGGGATGTAAGACTGAAGATTACATCAGTACAATAAAAGCTCCCTGCTCTCTCTACAATTACAAGATGTACACTGGGGGAAGGGGGGAAGCGCAGCTTTACCCCAGCATCAGAGACAGCAGAAGTCAGAATAGGTAGAGAGGTGTAGAGAACAGGGAGAGAGAGGGAAGGGTTAAAGGCATTATTGCAGCCATTAGAGGGAAAAGTTGAAGCAATAGAAACACTGTAGACTTCTCTCTCCCCCCTCCTCTTTCCCCCACTCCCCTCTTCCCAAGCTGGATCAGTGTGTAGGGAGGGCAGTTATCACGCCATCCTGAGCAGCAAGAACTGACGTTGGACAAAGCTGCCAGGTAGCTGAAAAAAGGCACAGAAGGCAGCTGATACCCACTTTTCAATGGGTTTGGTGTTTTTTTTTTTTCAGTCTGAATCTGGACTTCAAGCAACACAGCGCCTGAGACAGCTCATCTGAACCACACTGTATTGCAATACTTGCTCTTCCCAAAGAAAGAGACTCCACTGAGTAGCAGAATGCTGCCAGTGTCGCAGCTAGAGCCACAATACAAAGCCTTTTTGTAACATTTTAAAATCTCTTTCTGTTCATATATTTAGAGATACATACATACATACACTCATATATCATTTTTTCCTTTTCTGAGGGCACCTTTGGCTTTTGTTACCCCAATGTGACTTCTTCTTCGACTTGGAATGATGGGGACCTTTCTGGCTTATGTTGGATTCATTTTCTTTTCAGTTATGTATATTCAACAAGGACTTTCTACCCAAGGTAAGATCACTTATTATCAAATACGTGTGTGTGGTTTACTGTGCTAAAACAGAATGAGAATAGGATTGGGATGGGGGGGGGGGGGGCGTGAGGAAGAAGGGAATACAAAGAAGGAAACAACCACAATGGAAAGGAGATGAGGACTGAGGACACCAGCATCTGGTTTACATTTAGATTAAAAATTCTCTGCAAATAGGAACAGAAGTGAGAAGTTTCCCCAAAGTAGGAATAAAACAGGCTCCCTTTACATAATTGCAAAGAGGGAAGTAACAGGCACCTTGAAGAAGAGTAAAGGGATATTGGTGATAGACATATATGTGTTCAGGATGTACATGTTTGTGTATATACATGTATGCATACAATAAACACCTACTCGTGCATGCATAATTATTGCATTCAGACCAAGTACCGGATGGCTAAATCTCCTGCCTCTCTTAAAATATTGCAATTTCCTTTATTGTTGCATCCCCTTTCCTCTCCTATTATCCTGCAATGCTCAGAGTCAGACCTTCATTTCAGTTCTGCGACTATGTGTATTTCTGCCTCAGCGCAAAAAAAAAAAAAAAAAAAAAAAAAGAGAGAAAAAGACAAAATCGACTTCTTTGAAGACCTCCCCACCAACAACCCCGTCGCCTTTCTCCCACCCCGCCGAAAGGCGCTGCTTGCATTTCAAGCAGCCCCGGCGCTGCAGGACCCAGCTGTTTCGGACCTCGAGGCTGAAGCGACGCTATCAGCACCATGGACAGATCGCGCGGGGACGTCCCCT
>JANHFX010012612.1:37037-61983 GCA_027560015.1 Chloroceryle amazona | reverse complement strand
CTTCAGCGGCCGGGGAGCAGGAACCGTCTTGCACAAGCCGCGTATTTAAGGGAGGGTTTAAGTCATGAGGGGGGAACCACTCGCTAGGTCCCGGTAAAAACGTTTGGCCGCGATGCATTTCGGTTCAGCGTGGAATGTTTCTGGCAGGCCAGGAGGAATGGAGGAGTTGGCACGGGAGCGTGGGCTGCCCCCTCCACCCCGGCTGCCAATTTAATATGGGATTTAAGATTTGCTTTCCTTTGGGGATTCTGCAGTAGGATGTTGGGGGCAGGTGGAAGGGAGGACTCCATAGAATGACTTTTCCACCTCTCGGTGTCCAAGAGCAGAAAGGAGCCCCCATCTCTTAGACCAGAAACCTGAGGAGGTGCAACCAAACCAGTGACAAATGCAACAGGAGATGTTCCTCAGGAAACGCTTCAAGGTTGAGAAATTTAAAAGCAAAGGATACGCAAGTCTGGAAAAAAAAAATAATAAAAAATGCCTGAGTGTAGTTTTAGGAGCTAACTTCACCTGAGCCTCTCACTCTGCAGTCTGTCTCAGCACAGCTCTGGCTCAAATCTCCCCGACGGGCAATGGTACCGGACTAAGGGTGCAGATCTGCTCCCGGGCAGTTGCAAGGACATGATTCCTCCTGGGGCGACCCAGCCTGCTCCTGCCCGAAATGCTGCACCAGGCTGCTGAACAGATTGGCACAGGCTTTGCCTACAGCTTCTGCACGCGGCGCAGCGAACGTGCGTTGAGATTTTCAATCTAAAAGCATTAGTCCCGTCAGCCCTCAGAAAGCCACACAGAATTGTTCAGAGGGAGGCTCTTCCCAGCATTTGAGAGTGGCGTGGCCGGTGGGCGCTGGCTCAGCTCCACCCCAAACGTCTCCTGGCCCAGCACTGGCCCTTGACTCCCGATGGGTGATCGCTAAGGACGTGGAGCTGGGGGAGAGAGGCTTTATGAGTGATGTCGGTGCAAAGCACATTAGTCTTCCGCGCTAATTAATTACTAACTACACCTCCTCAGGCAAGTGAATCAGCAGAGAGTGTATAATTAAACCCAAGATTGGTTTTGATATACGTTCAAGATTATTCAAGGAAAGGGAAAGGAAAGAGAAGGGGCCTTTTTTGTTCTTTTCCCTTGCTGTGCAAAATTAGGTAATGACCCCAAAGCATTGTTCGAATGAAGTGGCAATGAAGTAAAGAAAGCCTAAAACATCAGAGGGACAAGAAATATGTGCTCAAAGTTTATGTATTGAAGTGCTTCTCATCTATCTGAGCAACAAGTTGCCTGACCTAGTTGGAGATGTCCCTGCTTATTGCAGGGGGGTTGGACTGGATGACCTTTAGAGGTCCCTTCCAACCCAATCCAGTCTATGATTCTAATATGTCCTATGATTCTAAGTTCCCAAGAACTCTCCCTTGTGCTGTCCAGGCAAGCATGGACGTAACCGTGAGGTCAGCTGCCGTTGTCTTTTTAGGGTGCTCATTAATAAATCCTTTCTAAATTATACTCTCTTCTGGCTAACTTGCAGTTTTAACCTCCTAGGAATTTTATTTGGTTTAGGCTCTTTTGAGTGAGGGTTGTATTAAATACATCCTGCCAGGCCATTGGGTGATGTGTCTCATCTGCAGGACTGCCAGAGAAAATAAATATATGAACTATCAGCTCAGCATATAAAGGGGGATTACCCTGAGCTTCCCCATTCAGGACCGGGCACGTTGAAACTGGGTCAGTACATTATTTATTACACTTCTCAGTATCCTCTGACGGTGGCCTTGGCTCTGGTTCAAGGCTGGGCAACTTAGCTCAGCACGAAGCCCCCCCCCAGGGGGACTCTCAGCATCCCCCGCAGGGGAGGCAGAACCAGTTGGTGGCAGATGTTTGGCCATAGGAGCCCAGCTTTCCCTTCAGCTTGGAGCTCTGTACGTGCTGCCCTGTCTATGCAGTGGATGCCCAACACAGCTCAGAGCAGCAAACCCGTCTGGATTCAGAGCCACATGGGATTGCAGATCTGGGGGAGGGAAATCTCTGACCCAAAGGCTCCTTCCCCACCCCCCTCTCAGGCATAACAGAGCCTCCAACCCCACTAAGGACACGATGGGGTTTGTGCTGCAGAAGCCAAGGAGCAGTGGGGTGGTGGGGATGAGGATGAAGCTGAGGGGAGCCTGCAGGACTCAGAGGAGTGGTGCCATCGCTCTGCATGCTGTGTCTGCCGGGTTTCCCAAAACATGCCCCCTCTCTTCTCCAAACAGCTACAGCAGCAAGACCCCCATCTTTTCTCTTTCAGCAGCCCAGCCAGGCTAGCATATGCTCCCTTCTGGGCAGAGGAAACACAGATACCAAACAGTAAACCCACGTCCCCAGTCGATGTTAGGGAACCACGTTATCCGAAAGGCACAACACAGAACAAAGCTGATCGAAACAAAAATGCTGCTGCGATTAAAAAAGGCAATCTCCCGACATTCCTGCCTCATGCTGACCTTGGACTTCTGCCAGCAAAACCAAGGTTACAGAGCTTTACAGGCAGAAAAAGGTTTTCAGTCAAGTACTTAAATGCTCAGCTCGTGGTCAGTCTGCTCTGCAGCACAGCCCGTTGCACCTTCTCTGCCTCGTTGACACTGCCCTTTCCCACGAAGTCTCCTCCTGGTGCTTTTGCCTGGATGGCAGGTGCTGAAGTAGTAAGACACCTCCTCATGGCAGCTGCTCTTGGACAACACCTACATTGCCTCAGATTTCCTTCCATCCCTCTTGTAATTCTGCAGCCTTGGGTGTGTGTGTAAAGAGGAGGCTGGTTGGTGGTAATGCCAGGGTATCCATCTCCTCACGCTCCCCGAGATCAGAATTAGGCTATTTGGGGCCAGATTCTTTTACCAGAAATTCGGCAAAGCTTTGTTGCTGAAGATGGTGATTTGCATTTGTAACATCAGGTGGGTGGCTCAGTGCTTGGCATTCCCCAGAGATATGAACAGACAGCAGCATAACTACTTAACTGTTATTATTTATCTCAGCTGCTCGGGGGAGAAGCAGATTTCTGCACCCACTCCTGGTAGGTACTTGGAGAGGGCAGTTTTCTGCTCCTGAGGATGGGAGAGGACAGCTTTCTGTCAGCCAGGAGAGCGAGGTTACTCCATTGCTGGCAAGAGCATCCGGGCTGGTGGTGCAACATCACAGTACTCAAAGATTCTCTTCTATTAGCTCGAACCCCACCCTGTTTGTCTGATTGGGTGGTCTAATTTTTGACAGCTCCCCTTTCCAGACCAAGTTTACCACGTGCGTTCTCCTGCTGCTCTTCGGTTCCAATCAACCCCATTCCCTCCTGCTCTTCCGTGCTGAAGCAGCTTTTTTAGCCTCTTCCCATTAAACCAACTCTTCAGTCCCTGCCTCTGCCTGTCTTGCCCAGTCACTTCTCACTGCACATCCTCTTTTATGCAGATGAAAGTCTCACCAAGGCTTGTGCAACATCACTCACTGGTCCTTAGCTTTTACAAAGCCACATCCTGAGGAGCTGTTCCGAGCTAGACCCTCTCAGGTCCTGCTGCTCCTCCTGGGAGGAGCTGGGAATGAGGGTAAACTGCCCTTTCCTTCTTACCCTTCAGTCAGCTCTGATGTACCCCACCTTGGTGAGGTGATTCAGTCGGAGCCCCCTGGGCAAGGAGTTTCCATGAAGGGCAGGGGTGAACACAGGATACCTGCAACCCTTCTGAAGGACAGGAACAGAACACGATCTACAGCCAGCCCTGCTTAGAAACCTCTACCTTAGAGCCTTTTTTTTTTTCCTTTTTTAAACTCCTGAAAAAAAGCAACTCCAATGTGATGCTTTCTGTTCAGTTATAAAAGCTTATGAGGTCAGAAAATGCTGGAGAAGTAGTAAAATTAAGCTCAGTTTTGTCAGAGGAGCTGTTTCGTGGGAGAAACCTTTGCTAAACCTTTCCTTGAAATGTCAGTCTCAGTATAAATGTTAAGGAGAGCTGTTAGTGAGGACTAGGGAGGGAAAAAAACCCACTATCCTCACAGCCAGGGTGCAATAGAAAGCCACCTCACTGCAGTCTGGATTCAAAAAACCCAAAAATCTATAGAAGTTGAGCTTCATAAAGACACATTTTAATAAATTAAACATTTATTGAAAATATCACCTTAGCCTTTATTTTGCTCATGTGCCCCAGGGCACAATTAAGCTACTTTGGATGAAAGTTGTAATAACAGAAGAGCAAGCAGCTTCATCAAAGGAAAGACCCAATACACTTCCAATAGGATCAGACTCTTTAATCTGGTGGATGAAGCGTAAGGTGGAAGGGAACATCTGGTTTAGGGTCTGATATACAACCTATGGGGTTGTTTTAACACATTTATCCGTTATTAAAAGCCACTGTTTAGCAGTATACCATGCATCTAAAAATGGACAGTACGGGGCATCACCCATTAAATACACTGTTTGTAGACAAGGAATCATTTGGGGATGGAAAAAGGATTAAAAGAAAAAGCACCAGGGCTCCACAGCCCCCTTAGAAGGAAGTGTTTTGCAGGGAGAGTGTAATGCCGTTTGTCACCCCTCTACCCCAGCCTGCCCTGGGGACAGCTGGGTCCCATTCCTGCACGCTGGCTGGAGAAAAGCGCTCCTTTGGAAAAATCAACGGTCAGAGCTGTGCAAAGGCAGCCTTAGTTCAGACACCCAGCTTATTGGCCTGGGTGAGGACAACTTTCAGAACAGGCATGAAAGCGGAGGTCTCGCTGAAGTTGCTGGTGCTGACTACGTGCGTGTGGATGTTCAGTCCTTCCTGGTAGTTGCGGGTTTCGATGCTCTTCACAATGTTGTGCAAGCCGCTAATGATGGTCGGGGAGAGCTGCAAGGAAGGCAGGCAAGGTAGGTCAGCAGAAATGAAAAGCTAGTGCTAGAAGAACCAAAAATCCCCCGTGGAACTGAGGAAGGTGCAACAATTAGTTCCTTTCTTTAAAGGCAGCCACCTTCAAAGCTACACCGCACTGGGAACAATCACTGGCGAGTCTATGAACAGCAGACTTCAAGCAGATAGACCTCTGCAGTGCCACAGAGCCCTGCAAGCTGCACTGCCAGCCCCTGGCTGCAATTCCCCGGGGGGGGGAGACCTGCTGTTCTACATCGTGTGACATGAAAAACCTACTGAGCTTTTCTGCTTTCGGGGTAGAGCGAATTGGTCTGCAAAGGTGGGCTGGCAGCGACAGGATTAAGCTATGACTAATCCTAAAGTAGTGAGAGATTCAAGGCCAGTCCTTTGTTCTGTCACAGACCATCTAGCAGGCTTTGGAAAAATTACCAGCTCTTCACAAGTCCTTGCACCTCTGCTTTCCAGCGAAGCCAGCAAGCTCCAAGCATCTAAATCTTCTGGGTTTGTGTGTTTGGTTTTTTTTTTTCTTCTGACCCCAGGCTGCATGTGTCTCAGTTCCTGCTGGCAGCAGTGGAACGTGCTGTGGTGGCTCATTCTGCCAGCAGCCGAGGACAGGAACCCTACTGATCAACACATCCAGTGCCTAACACAAGGAGCTCTGCTCTTAGCTCAGCACAGTCCCTGCACAGCACTCGAGCATGCTCCAAAACACCATAAATTCTGTGCAGGCACTTGGGACCAAGCGCTCCAGCGTTTCCTTCCAAACAAATGGATTTGAAGCACGCTTCAGAATGAGGAACAACCACCTGCTAGATACTGCAGAGGGGTCTGCACCACCAGCAAGCTCTTGGCCATACCTGCAATATTTGGCTTGGGGGTGTGTGTAAAAACAGAACTTACTGTCTGCTCCCTAAGCTTGTCGTACAGCAACTCCAGACGTTTATTCGCATCATCTAGTTTCCTCTTGGTTTGCTGCAAGAGAAAGGAACGTGTTAAACCACAGTGATTTTGAGACCACCACACTGATCTCGAGCCATTGGCGAAGAGCTCCAGGAAAGTCAACCTTTTGCCAACACATCGTTTGAATTCTGGGATTTAATATAACCAGGAGTTTGTTTGTAAGTGTTTCCAGTCAGCAGAGAAGTGAATAGGCTCTGGTCTTACAGATCCTTTGTCCTTCCATGAGTTTAGGTCAAGTAACATGTCTGGAATTAATTTTTCCACCTGAGGCTCTTAAAATAACCCCAGTATATTCCACCTGGAGTGTGACAGCAGCCACTGGAGTAAAAAAATCTCTATCCATTTTTTTTTTTAAACAAATAGGTACAGAAATGGAAGACTCTCATCCAGAAAAACAAACCATCAAGGTTAGAATTACAGAAGCACAAAAAAGGTGGTGGTCAACAAGAAGCAGGGGCATCTGTGCACAAGAGTAATGGAACTTGCTCCTAAATCAGAACTTGCATCAACCCAACTTGACTTAGGTCAGTGGCCTTTCCCCCAGCAAAGGGAAATGCTTCTCTGGTTTAGATAATACACAGAATGGCTTGAGGTGGAAGGGACCTTAAAGATCATCCAGTTCCAACCCCCCTGCCAGGGACAGGGACACCTCCCACTAGAGCAGGTTGCTCAGAGCCCCATCCAGCTTGGCCTTAAACACTTCCAGGCATGAGGTGTCCACAGCTTCCCCAGGCAACCCGTTCCAGTGTCTCACCAGCCTCAGGATAAAGAGCTTCTTCCTAATGTCCAATCTGAACTTACCCTGCTCTAGTTTAAAACCATCACCCCTCATCCTATCACCTTGTGCCCTTATAAAAAGTCACTCCCCAGCTTTCCTGTAGGTCCCCTTTGGGTACTGGAAGCTGCTATAAGGACCCCCCAGGGCCTTCTCTTCTCCAGGCTGAACAACCCCAACTCCCTCAGCCGGGCCTCACAGGAGAGGTGCTCCAGCCCTCTGACCATTTCTACGGCCTCCTCTGAACCCCCAGCGACGGGTCCATGTCCTCCTTCTGAAGGAGGCTCCAGAGCTGGATGCAGTACTCCAAGTGGGGTCAGAATCCAGAGGGCCAGAATCACCTCCCCTGACCTGCTGGCCACGCTCCTTTTGATGCAGCCCAGGATACAGTTGGGGCTTTTTGGGCTGCCCGGGCACACTGCTGGCTCACATTCAGTGCTTCATCAACCAGCACCCTCAGGTTGTTCTCTGCGGGGCTGCTCTCAATCCACTTGTCACCCAGCCTGTGTTTGTGCTTGGGGTTGCCTCAGCCCAGGTCCAGGACCTTGCTCTTGGCAGTGTTGAACTTCATGAGGCTGGCACAGGCCCACCTCTCCAACCTGTCAAGGTCCCTCTGGATGGATCCTTTCCCTCCAGCGTGTCAATCACACCACTCAGCTTGGTGTCATCAGCAAACTTGCTGAGGGTCCTTCAATTATCACTGTCCAGGTCAGTGTCCAAGGTGTTAAAGCACTGGTGCCAGCACCAGTCCCTGAGGGGCTCCACTCATAACAGGTCTCCATTTGGACATTGAGCCACTGATCACCACCTCCTCCTCCTCCCACTGATCACTGCTCCTTGAGAGTAGCCATCTAGCCAAATCCTGATCCACCGAGTGGCCCACCCATAAAACCCCTGTCCTTCTAGTTCTCAGACCAGGATGTCATGGGGGACAGTGCCAAACGCTTGGCACAGGTCCAGGAAGATCACTTGCCCAGACACAAGATGATAAACCCCACAGGAGCACTCTAGCTCAGGGGTAGAGACAGCTGGGTGGCTGCCTGCTGTAGGGGAAGTAGGGAAAGCTGTTTGGATGAACAAAGGGCATGGATGAGAACAGAATACATGGATCTCGGGCTGCGTGTGGCAAAACCCCTCAGCAGCAGTTATGTTGTCAAGAAACTGAGACAAGCAAGGAAAAAAGTACCCCGGGAGGAGTGGGTAAGAAACCAACTGATTGGGAGGGGGTAGCTCTCTTGGATACACGGCTTCAGAACCTTTGGCACGCGTGCCTTTTTCATTTTACAGCCAGCCACAGACAAGTACACTGTGTTGAGTAAACAGCAAAAGGAAATCAGGCAGGAGAAGTGCAAACCGGTGGTTATCACTCTTTGATTCCTGAGCACATTTTTCCCTCCTGAATGAGGTAACTGAGCAGTGTGCATGTTTATTGACAGTAACCCATGTACACAGCCAGGGCAGCACCTCTCAGCACCGCCTGCCAGGAGCGCTTCACTAGGAGAATCCAAGAGATTTAACAAGAAGCAAGCAAAATGTGTTGTCAGAGCAGAAAAATCAATCCCTGGGTGAAGACATGAACTAAATGCTTTTGCCTTTGTGTCTCTGGGAGGAGATGGGCACTCTGAGGAAGAAAAGGTCAAAGGGTCTGTGCAGCACAGACAACTGTCCTTGCACTCTAAAGCCCAACCTTTAAAGAAAGGATTTTGAGCAATTGAACCCAGTAGCCCTTTTGAGATCTGTACAAAAAGAAAGGTCTAGAGACTCAAAAAGGTTCTGTAAAGGAGCACACTGGCAAGTCCACCTTGAAACTGCTTGGCTGAGACCCACAGGGGAAAGATGTACATTCAAATGTCAAGTCCAAACCACAGAGCCATCTGAAATTGTACAGACAGAACTGACACCAAATGCCACTGCCAGAGCCCTTTGAGGCAGCACGTTATTGACTGACCATGGGAAGTGAAGGAGAAGCTCTGAGACAGTTTACAAAGCACTGACTGCTACAGGAAATGTTTTTCCTATCCAGCTCCAGTGGTCATAGAAGCGCGGAATCATTCGGGTTGGAAAAGACCCTTGGGATCATCGAGTCCAACCATCTACAAAGTGCACTCCTAAACCATGTCCCTCAACACCACATCTCAATGACCCTTAAACCCCTCCAGGGATGGTGACCCAACCCCTCCCCGGGCAGCCTGTTCCAGTGGCTGACTGCTCTTGCTGGGAAACACTTCCCCAGTGTCCAGTCTAAACCTGCCCTGGTGCAGCTTGAACCCATTGCCGCTTGTTCTGTCACTGGTGACCTGTGAGAAGAGACCAGCACCAACCTCTCTACAGTGTCCTTTCAGGGAGCTGTAGAGAGTGAGGAGGGCTCCTATATTTCACTATGAAGATATGATGCTTATTTCCTTGATTCTTAGATACTGCCTGTCGGTAGCGTGAGGTGAAGGTACCAATTAGGTCTTATTTTTCACATCCTTTTTATTTAGCTGCTGGAACTTCCTCACAGGACTGTGTGTTTTATTCTGTCAGCCTGCAGTAAACAGCCTTTTTTCCTTGCATTTCCAGTCACTCTCATCACCACCATCCATTCTGCTTTCATCCTTGCTGGCTTCATTCATTGTCTTTGATTGCAAGTGATAAGAAGAAAACCACAAAAACAAAAAAACCCCAACCAAAACTCACTTTCTGGGCTTTCTATTTCAATGGATTGCCAGAAGGAATGGAGATGCTGAATTTGTGTCATCGCTGGCTTTACAAACACACAGAGGAAGTGTATTATCCTTTCTCTGTTTCACCTGGGTCATTCAAAACAGCAGCGTGTCAAATGATTGATTGACAGGCAGGTACCAGGACAGAGCAGATAAAACAATTGGGGAGGAGCATTGCTTCTAAACCCAAATTTTGGGCAAAAAGGCCAATATGGTGAAAAACTGGCAAAAATCCCACGGCAGTAAACTGAATATTTCTTCATGCAGCCTGTGCTTTTGTAAAGTCATAAGAGGAGCAGCTGCTGGACCAGCTACTCCCTCTGCTTCTGTCCCTCTTTTGTCCTGCGAGAGGAGAAGCAAATGGCAATTACATGACATTTCCTATTCCTGTTCCGTTTTCAATCTGGGAAGGGCTTCTGCTTTACTCTGGTAATTCAGTTACATACTCCAGGAGGCCAAGATTGCCTGATTAACTGTCTCTATTTTTGACAAATTATGTCTTTCTGAAAAGCTGCGTTTGGCTCTGGGAATAACCCCCAGGTTTTGGTTTAGCCATCTAGAAATACGCATCTTTGCTCTCCCGTAGACCGCGCAGGAATCGCATTTCAAACGTGAGCTCATCATCGGGAGTCAGTCAAAAAAGCCGTTCCCATGGCAACGGTTACTAAATCAGTGCATCAGTACCTCCTCCTTATTTTTAATCTAGAAACCTCCTTGATTTTAGCTCAGATAACACGTCCTTTGGGGATGCGTAACAAAAATAATCCATTATAATAAATTCACTGTTGTCTGCGTGAAGAGTTTTTAGAGTGAAAATTAACCAATTGCTGCTGGCAGTACTGGGCATCAGCCTTTTACATCTGCAGTCTCCATAGGGTCCTGTCAAACACTTGGTGTGGTCTCTCCACGCACCACAGTGGAGTTGCTGTAGCTGTGTTTTGAAAGCTAGGAAAAAAATCTTCTAGTGCGGGTGAAAATCTTGACTGATCTTCCTGGTTTCTGTTGGAAAAAAAAAAATAAGGATGTGATGACACTTCTGGTGGCTTTATGACCTTTCTTCCTAGGGTTTTTTTGTATGCATCTAGGAAAATTACTGTTGTAAGGATTTAACTGATGCTGCTCAGCAGACATCTGGAGGTTATTACTCAGGTAACGCAAGAGTGGGCATGAGGGTTGCAGGATGATGGACACTGAAGTTCTGGGCTGATGGGAGGACAGCTCGTTTAATATCACACTTGATCAGACATTGTGATAGGAGTGGAGGCAGGGCATGAGGGACCTTTACAGCAGCAAACGAGTGGCTCACCTGTCATAGGTGGATGTATGTCCAAGTTGCAAGCTGGGATGGCACGTTTGGAGACCTGGGGCTGTTTCGTCTGGAGAGGAGAAGATTGAGAGGGCAACTTATTAATGTCTATAAATACAGGAGGCCTGGGCATCAAGAAGGCAGGGACAACCTCTTTTTACTTGTGCTTTGTGATAGGATGAGGGCAATGGATTCAAGCTTGAGTGCAGGAGGTTCCACTTCAAGATGAGGAAGAACTTCTTGGCTGTAAGAGTTGTAGAGCCCTGGAACAGACTCCCCAGAGAGGTTGTGGAGTCTCCTTCTCTGGGGACTTCCAAGGCCTGTCTGGATGCATTTCTGTGGGATCTGCTTTAGTTTTGTCCTGCTCTGGCAGGGGGGTTGGACCCGATCTTCAGAGGTCCCTTCCAACCCCTATCATTCTATAAGTCTGTGATTCACCCTCAGTAAGTTTGTTGCTGACACCAGATTGATGGGGATTGTTGATCTGCTCAAGGGCAGGAGGCTCTGTAGATGGATCCTGACAAGTTGAATCAATAGGCTGAGGCCAATGGTGTGAAGTTCAACAAGGCCAAGTGTCAGGTCCTGCACTTGGATCATAACCACCCCAGGTAACGCTGCAAGCTCAGGGAGGAGTGGCTGGGAAAGTGCCTGGTGGAGAAGGACCTGGGGGTACTGGTGGACACCTGGCTGAACAGGAGCCAGCAGGGTGCCCAGGGGGCCAAGAAGGCCAAGGGCACCCTGGCCTGGATCAGGGACAGTGTGGCCAGCAGAACTAGGGCAGTGATCATGCCCCTTCACTGGTGAGGCCATAGCTTGAGTACTGGGTTCAGTTTGGGGCACCACAGTATAAGAAAGACACCGAGGTTCATGAGTGTGTCCAGAGAAGGGCAACAAAGCTGGTGAGGTGTCTGGAGAAAACGTCTTGTGAGAAGCAGCTGAGGGATCTGGGGTTGCTTAGTCTGGAGAAGAGACTGAGGGGAGACCTTGTTGCCCTCTACAGCCACCTGAAAGGAGGTTGTAGTGAGGTGGGTGTTGGTCTCTTCTGCCAGGTGACCAGTGATAGGACCAGAGGCAATGGGCTTGAACTGCATCAGGGAAGGTTTAGGTTGGACATTAGGAAAAATTTTTACACTGAGAGTGGTGAGGCCTTGGAACAGGCTGCCCAGGGAGGGGGTGGAGTCACCATCCCTGCAGGGGTTCAACAAACATGTAGACATGGCACTTTGGGGCATTGTTTAGTGGTCATGATAGTGTTAGGTGTATGGTTGTACCTGATGATCTTGTAGGTCTTTTCCAACCTTGATGACTCCGTGATTCTGCTGCAGTTTCTTCTGTGTCTTCCTTTGCTCATCTGCTTTGCCTTTCACAGCAACCATTGCACGGGAAAGTTAAATTAGTTGTGCCCAGTATCTCAGTTGCTTTTTCCCTGTCACCAGAACAGTTCTGCTAAAGTTCTTTATATCCTACACCAGTTGAATTACAAAGAGAACGGGGATCTCAAGCAGAATCCTAGCTGATACTTCTGCTTACCTCAGTTCCCTCCTTTGGAGCCAACAAAGCTTCCAAGCAACGGGACCAGCACTGTGCAAACAGGGAGGAATTTTACGCTACATCTGCAGGTTGACAGGTCAGCCTTGTTTGAGAGTGTTGTTTATGCTTTCATCGTTGTTGAACCTCAACAGTTCTACCTGACTGTGCTCTTTATATTATGTGTATGTTACTTAATTAACTCTTCTTTTATGCTTTTTGGTGTTTGTGTTTTTTTGGTGTTTCCTTGCTATTTTTTTCCCTTTTTATTTCTTTGAAGTGCTTGCCAGGGGGAATTGCTCTCAGATGGTTCAATAAGCAACCTGGGGTTTGTTTCCATGCCCAGTCAACAGCATCTTTCTGCTGTTAAGGGGTTACTATTCCCCAGGATGTTTTCATTTCAGTAGTATATTAACTGCTTTTTCCACAATGAAGCAGAACCTCTGAAAAGGAAGAGATGTTTTCTATAAAGAGGAACGATTTTGCTTTTCACTCTGCCTCATCACTAGCACGAGCTATTTTGAACCAAAGGTTTCCAAAGAGGGGATGAGAAAGGCAGAGAATAAATAGATCCTTTCTCTTTCCATTTTCAGGTATAAGCTACAGACTTTTTGACTGTCTCTGCAGAGAAAGAGAAAAATCTTTGCTATTATCTAAAGTATTTCCTATCTACGGTGCCTTTCAAGCTCTCAACACTTTATCACAACAATCCACAGCAGGGATTTTATCTTTGGCTTTTGTAAAGGTAAACACACTAAAGCTGGGCAGCCTAAAATCCTGCTTTATGTTTTGTTTTGTTTTTTTCCTATTTTCTTTGCACTTTTTCACCCCCTTTTTGGTATTTGTCAAGAGGCGTCGCTTCACCCGGCAGCACAGGAGACAGAAATGTGTCTTGCTAAGACCTCATTCATATTCTTGTCACTGGTGTAACGGTCAAATGTCCTGAAATGCTGCTGAGTGAGACCTGACCCTTTTGGCCTGTTGCTGGTGTGCTCGGGACAGTGCATCTGAGTATTGTCCTCTGCAAGTAATGAGGAGAAGATGAAGCAGCGAGCCCTGCACTCGTGTTTTCTGTAGCTACCCCTTCTCTCCCAGGTGTTTGTTTATTTCTTGGCTCCAGAGACAGGAGACAATGAAACCAAATATGTAACTAATGGAAAACGTGGCATTGTGTGTGGTGTATTCATTTCTGAATTCAATATCTCAAGACCCCCCCAAAAAATTAATAAATAAATAATAAGAATAGCTGTATTAGAAAAGATAAACAAGAACTAAAGATCTGAAGAAGTATGGATTTAGCTTCTGGCCATAAATTAGGTCTTTTCTTGCCATGGAGAAGATAGGACCTTCATTTCAGTGTCTTCTGTAATTTTTTTGCAAGATTTTGTGCCCTTTCTTGATGGTTAATGATAGCTCTTACTACAGGCAGTTGATAGATCGACCTCTAGCGTGATAGGTAATAGAAGTTCTCTTAGTTTTCAGCAGAGACTGCTAGGTATTGTCCATGTTACTACCAGTGGTAATGGTGGCAGTGAGGTGATGATGACCTCCAGACTGTGTCCTGTTACAGGGTCTGTACAGAGGTGCTATTTCTGGTCATTAAGGAGGGGAACAGCAGTTTGAACTAATTCTTGTGCACCTCTATTAAAAGCACTGAGCCCTTCCGTGTAACTTCCCAAGCACGAACTTCGAGGTACAAAATGCAACTTCCATGCCATTCAAACTCTTAACACTTCTGTTGGGTATTTAGTCAAATTGTCCTCGTTTGATGAATGAGTTGTAATAGTGTTGTTTGTTTGTTTGTTTGTTCTGGTGAAATAAATGGAGTTAGTTATTTAGTTTGTAATGGGCATATTCTGGCATTCTCTGGTGGGTGAGGCAGAGGTGATGTCCAGTTCCCTAATGGATTCTCCAGAATCTCCAAAATGTTCTAATAATTCTAAAAACTGGTCTAGAAGTTCTAAGAAAGATTCTAGATGGCCTAAGAGGAAGGAAAGAAAGATTCTAGACAGTCTAAGATGAAGGAAAGAAAGATTCTAGATGGCCTAAGAGGAAGGAAGGAAAGATTCTTGACAGTCTAAGAAGAAGGAAGGAAAGATTCTAGACAGTCTGAAAGAGATCTTAAGTCTGAGAAATATTCTAAAAAGTACAAAATATATTCAAAAAGTCTGAAAGAGAAGAGTCTAGGAGGTCTGAAGGGGAGTCTAGGAGGTCTGAAGGGGAGTCTAGAAACATTTTAGCAAGAGTTAGAATAGGCAACACCTTTTTGTGGTGTAAATGCTATGTTAATATGTTAATGTGGTGTAAATGCTCTTCCAAGCCATTTTTAAAAGGATTGTTTTTTTCAGTATGAAAAATTTCCTTTTCATCAGTGATTCTTCTGGTGATGAGTCAGCTGAAAACTCTCCTGCATAGCTCTGTAAAGCAGAAGTGAGTTAACAACGATCGGCCAACAATCTGTTGGTCAGCAGCTTTAACACTGGTGGCTTTTAGCCCAAACTGGTTAAGGAGAGCCCCACTTCCTCCATGTGAAGGACAAGAATTGGATGGAATCAAGGGCTTGAAGGTTCTGCGTTTTACTGAGGATAGGAAGGGTGCAAGCCTTGGGAAGACTTGCCAATGCCATTAAAATGATCAGTTACACTGTCAGCATGGAAGGTGTTCAGAGTTTATTTCAAACTGAAATCCCAGAGCTTTCCATCTAAACCCTGCTGGTTAGAATCGGAATACGAAACATTAACTGGGATTGCTTGCCCTCACCCCCCCCAAAACCTAAAAGGCACCCAGAAATGAGAAGCTGTTAGTCCTTAAATTAAGATTCTATTTAACATCAGTTTTAAAGCAGCAATATTAGGGGCACAGCTGGATTCCAGACAGAGTTTCTAGGGTTAGTTTCTAGGGTTTACTCTTTTAAACAAAGTAAATTTAAAAATAAATAAAAATTAGAGTCTGCTGAGGGATCAGGGAGTCAACAGAAGTGATTTCATGTTGAAACATTACCCCTGAGAAATGAGAACACTGGTCATTTTCCAGTAAAGCTGAGCAATGCTCCTGTCCACTGTTGGGGACAGGAGAAGAGGCAAGAAATGGTATTTTTGGGTGCAAAACAAAAAGACCAGTTTAGTGTAGACTCAAAGCACCACGTATGCTCCAAAAATTTGAAGCAGGTAAATTGATGTAGTACACCTATAGCTGGGATATGTGCTAGATCCTGCAGTATATATAAGGTGGGCTTTGGAAAGCAGTGCTCTTGATTTAATGAGTAGGAGCAGGGCTCTGGTTTTGGTGTCACGTGGGAGACCCTTCTTTTGTTAAAGTGTTTTATGGCATTTGGGCTTTGAAGTGGAGAGTGTGAAAGTGTGATTTTGGGGGTTGGTTTGGGTGTTTGTTTACAAGGAATTGAGGTGGTGTTTGTTCAGCTACTCGAGGTATTTCATGCTTTAGGTTGTTTTCCCAGATTGTGAGTTTGTAAAATGCAGGAGTCGAGTAAGACAGTGATTTTATGGAGTGCTAAGCAATAAATGGCCACAAAATGTTATCACAAAATGATCACGCCATGATCTGTTGTAGTGGGTACTTTTCTGTTTCTTTTCTCTTTCTTCATTGGCTACTTCACTGCAGAATTATGATAGTGAAGGGAAAAAGACATAGGAAAGGAAAAAAGACATCCAGTCCATATTCTGATTCCTTTGTATATCTGATCTTAATTACTGTCATGAAAGCTAAGACTTTATGGAGTTATTCTTTGAGGAAATGAGATAAGAATTAGCACTGGGATCTTTTTAGTTGCTTGCTTTGGGGTTTTTTTCTTTATAGTAAAGGGTTTTTTTTTTTCCAGCTTCAGGTCACTGTGTAGTTTCTTTTTTTGGCTGGGGAAAAAAAGGAAAGGAGAAGAATCTTTATTTATTTTCTATCTTTACACACAAGTGCTTTTACTTGTTTTCTTTTTTTTTAGGTCAGATATTTTTTTCTGTTTCCAGTCTTTCCTAAAATACCCTAGTTGCATGCAGGAAGCTTTACAGCAATTTAATGAGAGAAATATAAACCTGCCTTCAGTTTGAAACAGAGCTGCAGAAATTCAAGTAAGATTCTGAAGGATTCCACTGGTTTGCACTGTTTCTCACTTTTGAGTTCCTTATGAAAGAATACCTGGGGAGCTGCTTTTTTCTGAGGAGCTGATTGTGCCCAGGCTCCGATGGAAAGTTACTGGGTTTGTGCTTTTTGTCCTAGTCCTAGATTTCTACTCTGGCAAACAGTTCACATAGTCAGAGCTTAACATAGGGTGTTTGAATGGTGTGCTGAAGAGAATTACTGAAATTTGCTGAGCAGTTTGAATTTAAAGCAGTTATCCATTTTTATACCATCAGAAAAGCTATGGCAACAACACGACTGGTGTTGCTGCCTGCCATTTAAGCACTTGTGAAACCTCTCAGCCTTGGAAGAGTTGAGCAGCTAGATGCAGGATGGCATCCGTGTCAGCCAGCTCAGTGAGCAGATAGCTATCCTGTTACATTTTCTCTCTTTCCTGTAGTACAATCATAGAATCAGCAAGGTTGGAAAAGACCTTTAAGAGCATCCAGTCCAACCATTAACCCCACTCTGCCCAGTCCACCACTCAGCCGTATCCCCCAGCACCACATCTGGGGGGCTTTTAAACCCCTCCAGGGGTGGTGACTCCACCCCCTCCCTGGGCAGCCTGTTCCAGTGCCTGACAACCCTTGCAGTGAAATATTTTTCCTTAATGTCCAGTGTAAACCTCCCCTAGTGCAGCTTGAGGCCATTCCCTCTTGTTCTGTCACTGGTTACTCGTGAGAAGAGACCAGCACCTGCTTTTCTCCAACCTCCTTTCATGCACTTGCAGAGAGCTATACTGTGTTCCCTCAGCCTCCTTTTCTTCAGGCTAAACAACTCCAGTTCCCTCAGCCACCCCTCGTCAGACTTGTTCTCCAGGCCCTTCACCAGCTTTGTTGCTCTTCTCTGGACCTGCTCCAGCATCTCCATGTCTTTCTTGTGTTGAGGGGCACAAAACTGATCCCAGTACTTGGGGTGCAGCCTCAGCAGTGCCCAGTACAGGGGCACCATCACTGCCCTGCTCCTGCTGGCCACACCATTCCTGATCCAGGCCAGGGTGCCATTGGTTTCTTGGCCCCCTGGGCACCCTGCTGGCTCATGTTCAGCTGGGTGTCCACCAGCACCCCCAAGTCCTTTCCATCCACTCCTCCCCAAGCCTGGAGTGTTGCTGGGGGCTGTTGTGACCCAAATGCAGAATCCAGCACATTTGGTCTTGTTGAAGCCCCAGTGACTGGCTTCAGCCCATTGATCCAGCCTGTCCAGTTCCTTCTGCAGAGCCTCCCTACCCTCCAGCAGGTCAACACTTCCATCTAACTTGGTGTCTTCTGCAAACTTAATTAGGGTGCGTTCTATCTCCTCATCAAGATCATTGATAAAGATGTTAAACAGAAGTGGTTCCAATACTGAGCCCTAAGGAACGCCCTTTGTAACCGGCCACCAACTGGGTTGAACTCCATTCCCCACCACTCTCTGGGCCAATGTTTCACCCAGCAGAGCTTGTGCCAGTCCAGGCCTGGAGCAGCCACTTTTTTCATGAGGATGCTTTGGCTTTACACAAGTCCAGCTAGACAACAACCCACAGCCTTTCCCTCATCCACCAGGTGAGTCATCTCGTAAAGACTGTTTCTTAATGAGCTGCTACTCATGAAGTGTCCTCCTGGTCTCTATGCCATTTACTATGTTTTCTCAACTTGCCTGCATGGAAGTTGAGTAGGAGCTTTCCCTACCCCTTAAAATCGCTGCAGATCTGTCAGACTGTACCCACGATGGATCTAAATATATATTTAGGTAAAATATATAACCCAGCTGCTAGGCAATTTATTTTCACCAGTGGCAAGGCTGTATTTCAAGACGGTGGTGAAATGTCAAGTGAATGATGGGGTTTGTCCTCTTCACTTGTGAAAATAAATGGTGTGTTCTATAATCTGAACCAGACTTGGTTTTAATTACGCAATGTTTTGCTTTGATTTACTAGGCAGGTTATCTAGAGGCCAAAACACCACCAGATTTACCGTGGTCATTCTGGAATGATGTCAAAGGCAAACGTTAGACCAAGTATTTCAGTTTTAACAAGCTACTGTAGTTTTCTTACTAGGCTTTTTTTTAACTCATTTGCCTACAGGATTAACCCTTTTGTGAATTAGTAGCAGCTTCTCCTTCCTGTTTTAGGTGTTGACTTAATTATCAAACTTATATATTCTGCATATAGCTCCCATCTATAGGTTTCTGGATAAACAGATGTAACTCAAACTTCTCTTTTTAGCTAACTGACTGCTTTTTCTTTTGGAGGTCTGAGACTGGAAAGATAAGCCCGGGGAACTTGGTGGTTCAGTGAAATGGGTCGTTCTCTGTGCTCAGTTAGGGGGCTTCAGTCTGTGGCTGTTGGCCCTGTGCCTGGGACCCTGGAAAGACCTGGGGCTGGAAGGAATTAAAGCTGAAGCAGACCCAGCCGCTGCTGCTATGTGGCTGGGAGAGCAGAGTGGTGATGCTGGTAGGTCTTAATTTCTTGGTACTAGGTGCCCAGAGACAAGCAAAGACTGGGAGCCACAGTGGGTGGTGCTGTTCGACCTCTTTCACCTTAATTTTCTGCTAATGCTTTCTGAGGAGTAAGTGTCCAGTCTGGTGAAGTGGTGGAGAGCATCTGCTGCTGTGTCACCTCTGGGATGATTGTGCACAGCCACCTGGGTGGCAGGTCGCTTGGCAAGGAGAGGTCTTATCGATGGATTGAGTGCTTGTGGTCAGAAGTGAAAATCCAACACAACAATCGTCTGATTTTTGCTGCATGCTGGTCATGACTAAATGCCTATTCTGACAGCACATTGAGAGGTTCAGTGGGTAGCTCACCTAGTGAAAAGTAACCCAACATGAGACTGTTTGGGGCTGCCACTGTCTTCAAAGGTTTATTTTTGAAGGCAGATGATTCAAATAAGGGCCATTATGTGAAAATAAGCAGATGCCAACCTTCGGTAGAAAGTATTTTCGAGAAAAATGTTACAAAATAATTTGGCAGCAGGAGTTCAGAAGATACATTGTGCTGGAAGAATGACAACTGTTTTCCTATCTACTGATGTTCCAGCCTGACCTTGCTTCTTCTGGGGTTAACTTCTGGGTCTTAACTTCTTTCAACTTCCTTTTGGGTCTAAAGATCTTTCAGCCTGTTTGATACCTTAGATAACTCAGCTGGAAAATGGATGTGTGGGACTTCAGCTTTTGTACAGGGAATTGATCTCTTGCATACGACCAAGCACTGCGAAGCAAGGCAGTATTTGTCGGTGAGCAGTGGAATTGGATTTGTTATGCTCGTTACTTAACTTGGACTTTATTTTGCTTCTAGATTATTCTCGTCTCAGCACAAAACTGATCACAAGGCAACAAATCTATCTGAAGAATGATATAAGTAGAAAGCCAGTTCTCCAGTCCCTACTCCACAAATCTCCTTTTTCACTTTCATGGTCAAATATTCCTGTTTTCAAGAAACTCCATAACCAGCATAACTGGGTGGACCTCTTCACTCACCAGCTTTGTCGAACAGTAAGTGCTGAATGTACACCCTGACCCAGCTATAAATATTGCCAGAGCCTCCTCTGACCAGTCCAAAGCAAAGACCGTGCTCTTCACTTCCTCACCACCCAGTTACTGTGTACTGGGAAGGTCACAGAGAGCTAGATTAATTCGATTAATTCCTTCATCTCTATTGGCACCTAAGTCGTGTCACAAACCGACTTCTCCCCAGAGCTGGAGCTGCACTGGATTATTTTTTAACAGTCAGATTTTTAATTACCTTGTCACTTAACTTACACCAAACCTGCAGCCAGGCTTCAGGGAGTCTGCATATTGCAGTAGAGCTGCTAAGTGTAGCGCATGGATGATATGTTTTATCTGCTAGGTCTGTCAAGAGGGGGTTAAATTCCTTGTATTAGTATAAAATTACTGTATATACCACTTTAGAAATGACTATTTTTAGATATTTTTTTCCCCCTCATAAAACATCTGTTAGAAAAAAGAAAAACTCTACCGGTTGAGAAACACTTTTAGCATCAAGAAGCAATGCTGCATTCATTTAGTGGAAGGGTAGCTTAATAAATTATTCTTTTGCTGTCGTGGTGGATGTTTGCTGCTGGAGCCACGCAACTGACTGCCAGATTATAGACGGCTGTAGAAGGAATGGTTGAACTTCTCAGTAAAGGAGGAAAGAGAAACAGGGCAGCTAATTAAAGTGTTCATCTCGTCAAGTGAAAGGGACAGATGAAGAAAGGTGCTGAAAGCTGAAGTATAATCATATATATAAAGAAATGGTTATGGGAAATAGGAGGAGAAAAATTACTGGCTCATGCTGCATTTGCCTTCTGCCTGGTGACTCAAAAATGAGCTGCAGTTGTCTGGGTAATACTACACTGGCCGTGGTCTGACAATCACCATTTGTTCCCAGGCAATCTATCTCCCTCCTGGAAACTGTTCTCCTGAAGTAAATGTGAGGTACTATTTATTTAACTATATCTGGATGCATTATTCTTTTCTTCTCCTGCTGTAATCTTTTCTGCTCCTGCTGTAAACAAGTGTCTTAAGGCAAACGTAGACAGTGGAATAGTTGAACAAGAAGAAGCAGAAAGGAATTGTGTAGAGACAGCTGTCTTGTTAAAAAGCTGTTAAATCTGGAGTTGTAAACACTTCAGAAGTGCATAGAGGGCTGTAATTTGCCCTTCCTTTTTTTGCTTCACATGCCCGTGCCCACTACTTGTTCCAGGACATAATTGTATACATTAAAAGAGACCTTAAGGTTTTCACACCAAAAAGCATTACTTAACTGAGAGTTTTACACTTGTTTAAGGTCAGTCAAGTCTCTCTGGGTCACAGCAGAATCAGATACTCCAAAATACACAACCCAGGTTGGCTCTTTGCTTAAGACTCAATGTGGAGTAAACCAGGTGGTGAGTGCAAGCAGGAATTCTGTGTTGCTGGCATGGGGGAGCTCAGCTGGCAGGATGGGAACCCATCCTCTTAGATTTGCAATCAAGGAATCGATAAATTGGACAAAATAGAAATATTTTACCTGCTTGTTGAGGCCAGTATTTCAAACGTGCATATGCAAATGTAGCCGTTGCAATTCTCTGGTTTGTGGCTGTGGTTTCGGAGGCTGAAATATTTAACACCTGTTAACTTGAATGCAAGTTAAGCATTTGCATCGCTGGGGATTAAGCAGCGTACGAAACTTGGATGTAACCTTGAGAAAAAGAAATCAGGTAATCTCTATTTAACTGCATGGAAAAAAAATCCTTGCAATACTTGTACTGTATTCCACAGTGTATTTCTAGTTAAGCATTGCTGAGTTGTTGGATATGTGACTCTTGCTTTACAGATGGGTGAGCTGCATGGCACTGGACACATCTATTAATCTTCATCTGATAGAATAAACTAAGTATTAAGAGCTGCATTACAAAGACAGCTCTCTGCGTAGGCTGGTGGCTTCGTGTCCTGCTTTACTTGGACACTGTTGGATGACAGCAGTGTGGTGTAACTTGTGGTTTATCTCAATAGGATTATCAGGGATTTCCAGCAATTGCTGTTTCAGAGACAAGTGTGAGAAATGGAAGTTTTCCTGGAGAAGGGCTGGATGCAGACACACAAACTCTTCTGTTACATTTCCTGAGGATAGAAAAAAGTATTTCATTGTTTGGTTTGGGTTTGTTGGGTTGGTTTTTTTTTTCAAGTAATACTTTTGTATCTAAAACAATTGGTTGGGCTGGTTGCTTCAGTGAGGCTTTGTCTCAATCCTTGATAGATGGGAACCAAGCCACGGATACTACTAGAAGTGAAATGAGGTGAAGTGGAAATGAGCAGCACCCAAACAGCCAGGCACAGCATCTTTAGAAACTCTAGTGGGCAGTCCAAGGACTGTGTACTCTCCTTGTTTCTCATGGTCTTCGTTATTCCAAGAATTTGAAGCCTGAAGTCCTGCCATGACTGCTGTTGTTGACCCTTGTTTGCCAGTGGCCAAACTCAAACCACCCCTAGTATTTTATCCCCTTTGAAAGCTGGGCAAGTAATTTTCTCAGCTCACTAATGCTCCCAGGATATTCTCCAGAGCTGTGAAGTTTGCTTCCAGCCATGCTGAGCAGACAGATGGTAGGAAAGCAGCCAAGTCCAAGGACATAAAGCCTGAGATTAACTGGTGTTCAACAGGCAGGTCACACTCACCTCACCTTCCACATGCTTTCCCTTGTATATAACTGTATGTGAACATTCATCTAAATATTTTACATCTTAAGGATGTAAATTTAAAATCAAAAATTGTTACAAGGACACATATTGATCAAAGATTTTGCAAGGAAGGGCTCAAGTTTGGTCTTAAATCAGAAACTTTTGCAAAAGGTGTTAGGCTGATTAGTTGACGGCTTTACTTTCTGAAGAGGGTTTTAGAATAGAGTCAAAATGCTTGTAGCGCCAGTGGCAAATTTCCTTTGGAAGGAAATACACGTTCTACAAAAGTTTTTCACAATAGGTAAAAAAATAAATCCAGAAATCATCAGATTCAGAATAAAATACATATTATCAATACACTAATGCAAAGTTTGTACCTTCTGTATGCTCATCTGCTAGACTGCAATCTTTTTTCACAAATAACTCTTCACAGATTTGATAAAATACCTCCCCTGTAGTCAGTTGAGTTCAAAGCACTGAAAGTTCTTCATTAAATTAAAAGAAAAACATCTGATGTCAAACGGGACCATGGCTAAGAGCGTGCGCTTCAGGTTTTGTGCTTTTTTACTGTTTCGTTCTGCTTGGCTCAGCTCTCTGGAGCACAGTTATGGTTTTCCCACATAAAAAAAAAAATAAATATTTTGTGTTTCCCCTTTCCTCACCCAACAGGGCACTCAAATATTTGTGTTTCTCCTTCCCTCTCCAAGAACAAGAGGTTATCTCTAGGAGGGTTCAAGGTTTGTAAAGGCAGGTCTGAATATTTTAATTTTTCATCACAATTACATATCTACTCCCACTGGAGTGGTCAGGCAATTTAATAAACTTTCATCTCTACAAAGGGATAGTTAGAAAGACGCTAGCTACTGGAACAGGCTGCCCAGAGAGGTGGTGAAGTCTCCTTCTCCAGAGAGAGCAAACTGCCCAGAGAGGTGGTGGAGTCTCCTCCTCTGGAGACTTTCCAACCCCACCTGGCTCTCCTCATGTGTGGGCTGCCCTGGGTGACCCTGCTCTGGCAGGGGGGTTGGACTCAGTAATCTCCAGAGGTCCCTTCCAACCCCTACCATTCTATGATTCCCTTTTTCCTCTTTCAGCTTCCATCTAAGGAGTCACTTGGCTGCTAGGTCATTGTCACCAATGTACAATCCTAGCGAGGGAAAGAAAGGATCTCAGTGTGTAACCGTTGGCCAGGACACCACATGCTGTGGTGACATTCATGCCTCTGCAGTGGCTGGTCTTGACTATTTTAAGTACTCATCCGTGGAAATTACTCCATCACTTATACAGGATGTCAGCTCAGACTTGTTTTTGCAGAATGATCATGGGCCAGTGCTTGTCCCAGATGACAAAGTCTGTCTGACTGCCATGGTGAACAAAACTTAAACTCTCACTGTTTTAAGTAATTAATCCCCTCTTCAACCCCTTTGCTCCCACCGTAGTTTGGATGCTTCAGGAGACTTTGGAACAGAGCTCTTTAATAAGGGGAGACAAGAGGAAAAGTTCAGTTCTGTGCTAGATCTAGGAGGGAACCTACAGATACTAAGATGTGAGAAGACTCTTCACCAGCCTTGATGGAAACATAAAAAAGAAATAGGCACATACAGCTTTTTCTGAAACTGAGGTATCTCAGACATTTATTTGTTCAGATTGAGTTAGAATTTTGTTTCCTGCTACTTCATCTGTTTGATGTTCAAGTGCTCTGACCTCTAAATGCTGTGTGCTTTCCAAATGCTCCCCAGATGTCTCCAAGACTCTAGCTAGCTGAGACAAGTACTTGAGCCTGAAGAAAGCTGTTGGCTTCCAAGTGGGTTAAAAAAACTTTCCTGATGTCCCCTCCTTCCTTAAGCCATTTTTAGATTATTTTTCGCCTTCAGGGTGGAACTTGAGTGACTCTGGTCATACAGACCTTTATTATGGCTGGTGTATACCCTTTTAAAGGTTCAGCTAAAGAAAATTCAGGGTGCAAGCTCAGGGAGGGGTGGCCACCCTTTGGAGGTAGTCAGCCTTTGGGATGGAGGTGTGGTTTGGTTTTACAAGGACATTATAATGAGCAACGTTCGCACAAAGGAAAGCATTTTGTCAGAAAATGAGTTTTTTGGACCAGGGTGGCAAATTTGCATCATACCAGTTGCATAGTACCATAAAGTTCCCATCTTCTGTGGCATTCACAGAGCCTGGGTGTGGAGTCTTCACTCCACCCTCCATGCTGCTGTGCAGGTGATGCTGTTCAGGGAACCACCGTGGAATGGATTCCTTGCACACCAGTTGTACTCTGCCCAAGAAGCTTCTTCAAGAGTCTACCTTTCCTTAATGTGTGAACAATGCTGTACCTTTAATATGAAATTAATTTCTAATTAGACAGCAATCCACTTAGACAATTAATTTCTAATTAGACAATAAGTTCTCCATGGGACAACAATGTGGCCTTGTGGCCAAGAAGGCCAGTTGTCTCCTGGGGGGCATGAAGAAGAGTGTGGCCAGCAGGTCCAGGGAGGTTCTCCTCCCCCTCTGCTCTGCCCTGGTGAGACCACAGCTGGAGTGTGGTGTCCAGGGCTGG
>JANHFX010012612.1:21022-32179 GCA_027560015.1 Chloroceryle amazona | reverse complement strand
CCTTCATAGCTCTCATCTTTTTTCTACAGCAGTTGCATGCCAGCAGCCCAGACAGGAGCCACCTGGCCTCAGCACCTCACTCTGTCCCAAGTCCACTCCAGCCCAAGGCTGCACGGATGACACCCTAGTTTGGGTTCCTGACACTTTCTGCTGGCTGCCTTCTCAGCCCAGCTGCTGGGAGAGACATCAGCAGCACCAAGAGGCCTCAAGAAGTTTTGTAAAAAGTCTGCTATGGATAATTTTTAATTTTGAAAGGAAATCTGACGAGGCAACGTGGCTAACGACTGCCTCAGTTTCCCTGTATTAAAAGGACAGGGGCAAGAGGTGTTAGACAATTGTCTGTGTGGGCTACATGATGTCAGAAGTCAACTGGTGTTGTCATTCGTAGCCCTAGCTTCTGCTGTCCAGAGTACAGAGCTTCACCTGCTCTGCACCACGTGGCTGTGTCACTTCACTGCTGAGAAACTTGGCAAGGGACAGGTGCAAGGTGCCTGCCAGTGACACAAGGAGGGCAGTGGAATGGGTAAGAAGAGTTTTGCTGCTCAGTCCATTGGTAGGTGCAGAAGCTGCGCTGTTAACAGCTTAACAGCTCAGACACAGAACCCCATCAAACACCCCTTTCTCTGGCCAATCTAGGAATTCCTTGGGTTTAGAGATCCAAGTTGGACACGTCCCATAACGCAGGGTCAGGAGAGCTCACGGTACAGCACCTTCAGAACCCAGAGGACACAATCTTGCTGCAGGATGGAGGGCAAAGGCCTCCTCTTGCCTCGCAGCCACCCTACACCAGTCCTCTCTGGTTTTTGACAAAGCCCATCTCTCCAAAACACAAGTGTGTGTGTGAAGGTAATGCCACGAGAGGTGTGGGCTCCCAAGCCTCGTGGATGCCAGGAGCATCTCCTCATAGGACTGCGACTGCTACTGCCAAGACAAAACATTTTCTGCACTGCATCACCCCTACCAAGGCTTCCAAAATGAGAGGGAGTCATGGTGGGATCCTTAGGACCTGTCAGCGGTGTTAAGCATCCCCGGAACATCCCTCAAATCCCACCTAATAGTCCTTCTCTCTACTTCCAAGATCTGGTCTTTGCAGCTGGACCACCTGGAGAAGCAGCCTGGCTGTGGCCAGGTTTAGAAAAGGACCACTTAGAGTTCCCTGCCCAGTCTGATATGCAAAGCTGTTGTTTCACAGGCTGCTAAGTGAAGGGACAGGTTTGTTACCACAAGTGAGGTCCCTGTCCCACTGCAACCAGTTACAAGATGACAATGAGCCCCAGTCTCTGCATGCTCTCAGCACACATGCTCAAACATGCTTTTACCTGTCAGCCACACCCCCATGCTTTTGATTAACTTTGAGGGAAGAGAAGTGTGAAAAAGCATTTCTAAATCACTCTGCTTATCTCTCAAGACATTCCCAGCTACAGTAAATCTCATTGCACTAAGTGGTTGGGGGGAAAAAAGCAGCTAATGCCATGGGAAATGATATTTGAATTGAATATGTTGCTAATTCTGGCCTTGAAATGCTGCTCACTAACCAGGGATGCCAGGAAAAAAATCAATTACATTTGCAACATTTTTTTTTTCTGCAAGAATTGGGATCAACTCCTAAGCAATTAGGAAAACTTGCTCATTTTTGTATTTTGTTCTCCAGCTTTAGCAGGTTTTGATGCCAGCCTCCGAAGGTTAAAACTGTACCACCATCCATCCACAGGACACGAAGGCTTCGTGACAAGACAATGCTGCAGCAACATGTCCTGGGCAGGATAAGGTCTGTTTGTGGCAAAGTTCAGCTTGCAAGAGGAGGACAACTGCTCCCACTGGCTCTCTGCAGCAGCACAACCTTACTGACAGATGCACGGGGAAGAGAAAGTGTTTTAGAAATGCTTTGAATTGACCTCTAAACAAAAGCAAACTTTATACAGAGCGTTCCCAAGGAAAAGGTGTAAGTTTAAGTGAGCAGTAAAGCAAAATCCCCCTCCTCCCTGCCTGCCCCCCACCCCCATCCAAGCGCAGACCTGTTCTCTGGGATGCAGGAAGGTCACTGGTTGCAGGCAGAGTACCTGTTGGTCCAGTAGGTAATGCATAAGCCACAGAAGTTGCTGGAGGTCCTGGCCTGCCATGCTGAAAGGATGCGCCAGAAGGAGGAAGAGGGAAGGAAGAGATGGGATTCAGGCTCGCTGGGGAGGGTTGAGGCTGCCCAGCATAGAGTGAGGAGGGCACGGAGTGGGCAGGGGCAGAGGGTAAGTAGGGAGGGGTGGTGTTGGGGGCAGGGCTTGGATAAGAGGCTGAAGCAGGGGCAGCGAGAGGGTGCTGAGGCTGATAGGCTGCTGGTCCCCCTGTTCCACTGGAGTACTGCTGTGTGGCCTGATATGCTACAAACAGGGAGAAAAGACATTTAGTCAGTGAGTTCAGAACAGAGGAGCAGGCTTTATCTGCCTCCGCTGCCTTCTCCACGCAGCTCTCCTCTCTTTCTGCCCCTTTGCCTTCAACCCACCCATCTGCCCTGCCAAACCCCAGCTCTCAGCTCTGCCTGTGCTCCAGGACTGCTCAAAACCTCAGCCTGCCCCTGGGAGGGGGAAGCCAGGGCAGCTTTGGCTGCCAGGACTCCCTTTCTCACCCCCAGACTCTCCTGCCCAGAACCACCATGCCACTCAGGGGTGGGCTGAGGCAGATGGGCCTCAGTGCTCTGGCTGTTTCCAGGACCACGGTGCCTCTCGGGGAGAGGAAACCCCTGCCCCAGGTTTGCAGACAGAAAGCCTAGGACAAGGAAGTGACCAGCAGTCTCTGGAAGTGAAGGCAAGCTCACAGCCTTTCACCGTGGGCTTAATTTCCACTGCCTCTTCTCTGCCCACCTATACCCATTTTCCTTTTTTTCTGCCTGGTTTCTGTACTTTCAATCCCCTGCCTTGAGTGCATCAGTGCTTTGCCCACTTCCTCACCTCTACTACTGCCCTTGTTTCCTCATCCCCTTTCCCATCTTCCCGGAGGCCCCACGAGAAATGGCTGCCCCAGCTGCACAGAGATGAGTTGGGTGCCTCTGTCAGGCCTGTGCTGCTTCTCCAGGACTCACACTGGGGGGGCTTCTGACCCCAGCACACCCAGCTGAGGAGAGCATCTAAGAGTTGTGAGCAGACATTCCCAGCAGGAGATAGTGACTGACAGAGGGTGCCTGATGTTTGGACCCCGTCAAGAAATGGCAATCCTCAGATGTCATAGAATCATTATGGTTGGAAAGGACCTCTAGGATCCTCCAACCTTCATCCTACAGTCCAACCTTCATCCCAACATCTCCCTGATCACCAGACCGTGGCCTCAAGGGCTACATTCACTTGTTCTTTAAACCCCTCCAGGGATGGTGACTCCACCACCTCCCTGGGCAGCCTGTTCCAGTGCCCAACCCCTCTCTCAGTGAAGAATCTCTTCCGAAGATCCACTCTAATCCTCCCCTGATTCCACTTGAGGCCATTTCATCTCATTTTATCTTTATTAAGTTGGGAGGAGACACCAACACCAACCTCACTACAACCTCCTTTTAGGTAGCTGTAGAGAGCAATAAGGTCTCCTCTCTTCTCCAGACTGAACAAGCCCAGTTTTCTCAGCCTCTCCTCATCAGGGGGGCTTTCCAGACCCCTCACCAGCTTTGTTGACCTTCTCTGGACCCACTCCAGCACCTCAGTGTCCTTCTTGTGCTGCGGTGCCCAAAACTGGACACAGTACTCAAGGTGTGGCCTCACCAGTGCCCAGTACAGGGGCACCATCACCTCCCTAATCATCTCAGGAGCATTCCCACGCCCCAGAAAAATGTAGGACTGGCTTGGTCTGAACCCTCCTAACCCCCCGGAGGGGGAGTGGCTATCCCCAAGGAAATGTGGCCTCATCAGCTGGCTAGCCCACATGGGTGGGAGGGAGAGGGGAGCTGCTGCTACTCACTCTGTGGGTAGGTTGGCCGTGCTCCTGCTTGGGAGTACATGCTGTAACTGGGAGATGCAGCCTGCTGGGGTGGCACATTGGGGCTGATAAACCCTGGAGGAGGTGGGTTGTCTCCCTGTAAAAAAAAGAAATGATTGCAGGAAAAAAGGTAGGGAGAGATAGGATGTAGTCAGCAAGGTAATGCAGTGCTGGAGCAGAACTGTAACAAGCCCATCAGTTTGCATTTCAGAGCCTGAAACCACATTCCCTGGCAGAGCCACCAGCACAGGCATAAATGCCTCCAACACCCCCCCAGTGCCTTGGGGCACCCATTGTGAAAGCACAGCTTGAATGTGCAGTGACTTCAGGCAGTAGAGCAGCACAAGCCTTCCCAGCACGACCCATTATTCAGGCAGACCAAGGCACCCTATCATCCACAGCTTTCAACTGAACAACTGAGATGTTAACTCTGAATCCTCTATTTTCCATGGGAAAGAGGGAAAGGTGGGGAAAAAAAAAGTATCACCACACTTCAATATTCCAGTGTGGGACAAGGGCTGGCAGGGGGGGTCACACTGAGCTCTCAACACAAGGCTTTCCAGAGCCATTCACCTGGGTGTTGGCAAAAAAAACCCTCCCAAAACAAAAAAAACCCAAAGAGTAACAGGAGACACAGAGGAGTGGAGCCAGAGCACACGTGGGAGCTGCTCCTTCCATCTATCTGTACCAGATGGTGACAACAGACTATAGCAGGGGACGGATCAGGGTGGAGCAGGGGCTCAGAGAGGAATAATGAAGGTTATACCTGTGTGTCAGAGGGACAGCCTGCAGAAGGATGGCTGGGAAGGGCAGTAGGAGTTTTGTTACTCCAGGTAGTGACAGTAGGGGCAATTCTAACCTGAATCGAACAAAGAAATACCAATCATGGAAAACAAAACAACAAAGTCTAAAGGGTTTCACAAAATGAGATGCGCAGAAGCGAACACAAAGAGATTGGCATGCTGGAACTTGTAACACGGCCATAAAAATCCCAGAGGAAGGAGGAAAAGTAAGAAAGAGTGCACTGGAGCTGAAGTGAATGGCAGAGTGAGGATGCAGCCCAGCAGAGATGCAGCTGTGGAGCAAGTGCAGTGTTACGTGGGCCAGCAAGCCCATTTTTTCCTCACATTCTCCTCTTGCAGAAGCTCACTCAGGCTACCACATGACACCAAGAGGCACTAACCACAGCTGGGAGGCTCAAGTGCCACGCCGAGTACACACACACCGCCTGGCACAAAAGCAGCCTGTTTAAATTGAGCTTTGGATGAACTTCACAAGGTTAAAAAACCAATCTGAGACTCATCTTTTGCACATGCACAAACATCTTGATGCTAATTGCTTCCCAGACAGTCTCCCATAGCTCCTTTCTTCTGTCCTCCTTCACCACTCCAAAGCCCTTTGGTTCCATACAACCATTACTACCATCCTGACAGGACTGAAACCAAGAACTTCCTACTCCTGTGATATCTGAGCAAGGAGAGGGCAAATGGCCCAGCAGTGGGATGTGCAGCCAAGGTCAGGAGCCCCACAGCCACCTAAGCACAGGCAGAGGGAAACCTGCAGCCCCAAAGTCCTGTCCAGCTCAGCTGGCTTCAGTCTAATGGTCTAACCCTGCACAACACTGGCTTAATGGTGCAGTCAGCCATACAACCAATGTTCATGTCTGCAGAACTCACCTAAAAGACTTTCCCATGCCCTCTCATGCATTTTCTTCATCCTTCAGATGAAAGAAGGCTCAAAACCCTATGCTGAAAGGAACCAGGTTCCTATTTGGGACAGCAATTAAAGGTTGCCTCAAGCTTGAGCAAGAGTTATGTAGACTTTCTTCAAAGGAATTCAACACAAGCATCTCAAGACTCAACTAGGAGATTTCTTTCCCTTCTGGTTCATCAAGCATACTGCTGGGCATCTGAGACAGCACCTATCCCCTTCAAGCCCTTCCTGCTGAGCTCTGTGGAAAGCTAAGAACAGAGGGGGTAACTCAGTCGCAGTTGTGCTTATGAGGTTGAGATAGACCCAGCCCGTTAGGAACAAATAGGGTTTACTTCACTAACAGCTTCAGGCAATCCTGAAACAGGAGAAAGAGGGAAGTCTGCTTGAAAAGCATTGCTAAGGTCCCTCCATCTAGAGGAAGCTGCTCTTTTCCACAGACAGATGGGAAATGTATGGCATGGCTTCTCAAGGCAGTTCATGGTTACAAAAAGGAAGGGCAAAGAGACAGGAAAGAGTAAGTAGAGTTAATTATTGATAATGATGCATTAAAAGCAATCATGTAGTGATGGTGCTAGCAAGGTAATCTTGTATGAAAAGGATGAAGACTGTCCCTTCTGAAATCCACCTTGTGAACAGCCTGGAGAGAAGGTGGCACATGCAACTGACACCAAAAGGGAGAGCACAAAGCCCAATGCACCCCACTTTTCTTCCTTCCTGCTCCCATTTTTCTGGCAAACTGTGCTTGAAGGGCACCACTGACAAAGACACGTGTCTGCTTGTGCCAGTCTCCTGTGAGTAAGGAGAACACCTGCCTTCATTTCTCCTCCTCCCTGCGCAGCCTCCAGCTCCCTTACTGGTCCCATACTCACCAGGCCCGTGCTCTGGCAGGGTTCACACTCAGCACAGGCCTGCCTCATCCCCTGCCCGTGCTGCCTACATCCCCTTACGTCCAGCTGGGAAAGGGTGTCCCTAGCAGGCTGCACCCACAACAGCCAAAACAGGCCCTCAGTTTGTTATTGCCACTGCTCAGCAACTTCTGCAGACAAGCTGCAGAAGTAATCAGGCCCACACGAGCTAGGTGGGCAGTAGGAGCGAGCCCCAAGGCCTGTGGGGATGGGACATCATCAGGGACTATGAAAGCAAGCAGAAAAGCATCCTCCAGAGCTCTCCTCCGTGGTCGTTCTTGGTATTGAAGCACATTTTCAAGCTAAGGGGGAGAAACACCTCATCTTCAGAGGTCAGCTACTTGACAAGGTGTTTAACATCTGTGCCCTTTTACTACTCATCTGGAAACATCTGTATTGATTGCAAAGCAGCACCAAGGACCTGCAGCACAAGGTTCTCAGTAGAGGTATGTCACTCAGCCCCAGCAAGGGTCAAGAGAAAAGGCAAAAGAACTCCTCTCTCCATCATCACTCTCCAAAACTCAAGCACCACGTTCTTCCTTAGCTGCCAAAAACCATTTACCTGTTGGTAATACTGCTGGGCTGGAGCTTGGGGCCCTTGCATCTGTCCAGCCATAGGGCCAGCTCGTCCTTTGGGTAGGGGATGTCTCTCACAGGGTGCCTCCTGTCCCGCTGGCAGCTCCTCCTGGGCTCTGCAAAGCCGATCCCGTAACAGCACAATGTTGGGCTGCAATCAGAAGAGGACAGTGAAAGAAGGTTAACCCACCTGGGGGCATCACGCAGACAGGCCACACACTGGGAAGTTCTCCATCTGAAGCCTGCTCTGTTTATTTGACTGGAATAAATCTCTTCCACATGAGACCCCTGGAACTGCCTTACTGCCTCCCAGCCTGGGCTGCAGCATCTCTAAGCCAGCCTGTCCACAAATACCAGCTAGTGGAAGAAGAATCATCCAACCCAGTGTCAAGGTACAAGTTGCACGGTGTTCTGGCTTGCAGGAGAAACAGCTGCAGCTTTGGCAGCCGCTGGCTGCAAGGACAAGGGCAGGAACCAGAGGGAAAACAACACTGCCGTGTACTTCTGCCAGCTCAGCAAGGCCAGCACAGGGAGAGGGGAATCCCCCCTGACTGTCACATCCTGAGGTGCATTTCAAGCAGTAGTCCTGCTGGCACTATCCAGAGAGCCTTGCTCTTCACACAGAGAGGGAGTGGAAAGCCTGAAGGTCCTGTACCTGGTTGGTGTTTGCAGGAAGGAAGGTCAAAGCTGCAGCAATGCTGCCCTGGGCAGCCAAGAGGTTGGCATACTGGCTCATCTTCTCAGCCAACAGGGACCCCACAGCATTAGAGTCCACAGCCTGGGTGAGCTGCACGGCTTTGCGCAAGATGACGACTTTCTCAATTAAATCCTGGAAAATCAGGAACAAAAAGTAAAAACCAAACAAAATCCCCACACAAATGATAACAGTAGGCCCTGTCCAACAACTGTTGTGAAGGGCAGGGCTGTTCCCCAGGGGAGGAACCCCTGCAGAACCCCTCAGCTGGTGAGAAGCCCAAACCCAGCGCATGTTTCCCAGTTAGAGCTGCACCACGAGCACAAGCTTCCCAGCATGTGAGACCATAGAACAGCACCAGGCAACCGTGCACCAAGTGGCTTCTACCTGCAAAGCCAGCAGCACATCAGCTCAAGTTCCAAGCCAGAAGAATTGCTTTTATTAAACTGGATTTCAGGGCTCCCTCAGCAGCGAGCATGTCCACTGAGAGCACACTTTCACAGCTGGTGAGAGCCAGGAGAGAACAGAGAACACCCTGCCCATCACCACTATTAGCAGCAGGCTGTCACCCTCACCTGCAGCATGTCACTAGGTCAGTCTTTAACCCTTTTAATCTACAGGGTTAACAACTCCCTTGGCAAGGGCTGTCTGGGGTTTTCTGGTTGTAACTGCAAAGACAGTTTTCCTGATACTCACTAGTGACTCTGTATCTTGCCTTCCTTGCACATCCCCAAGTACCAGAGCAGGTCTTGGTTCCTCCTGGGAACATCTTTCTGGGCAGTTCTCATGGCTTTTTCCTTACTCTCACTGTATTATATCAAAGATACTACAAACACTTATTTGCCAATATTAACATGTGATCCCTCTAAGAACTGGTAACGGATTTAGTGAGGCTACCACACAGGATTTCAACTACAGATCACTAAAGGACTGTTTACTGACTGTTCAAGATGACATTTTTGGTTTGGTGTCGTGTCCCCCCCCAACAAATCAAAGCTTCAAAAAAGGCAAGTTAAAAAACCACCCAAACCAACAGCTTCCATGAGCTTCAACAATTCCTAGACTAGGAAAGATACTCTACCTGCTTCATCTCACTGTCAATCCTAATCCCCCAAGATATTTGCTATATGCATTATCTCCCTGCTGGAAACCAAGCCCTGAGTGTGCAGCCCCCTAGAGAAAGCTCTCAGGAGAACCTTCGTATTGTTTTCTCTCCAGATTTAGCTGTCATTTCCTAGATTCTCTTCCCCTGAATCCCCAAGCCATCTCTCCCCAACACAAAAACATCCAAGTATTCCCCTGCTGCAAAAGATGCAAGCGTTCAAAGCCCTTTCTTTTTACCAAAAAAAGCCCTACTTTTTACACAAGCAGCATATGAACATGACTACCCAGAGCAGATACGAGGGCCACTGTGCTTTATGACACATTTTCCAACATCATAGTTGTATTATTTCTACAAAAGCCACCCATTCCAGAAGCAGGACTTGCATCCTGAGACACACGAAGCTCTCAGCATCAAAACTGATCCTTTGATTTAAGTACCAAACGATTGCAGTGTGTCTCTTACAACATCATCAACAGAACTACCAACCTGAAGGGACAAGGGGCTGTTTCCATCCTGAGCTTTGGTCCAACAAGCAACGAGTTTTTCCACATTACCAGCACAAATGTAACAGAGGCAAGCCTGAGCCTGCAAAAGGCTGTCCCCCTCGTTCTCCAGCCTGTTACCCAGCAGATCTAGGGACAAACATGGAGAAAGATGCTGGTGAATCATCTCAGTGATCTCCCCATCCCTGCTGAGGCTGGGGAAGCCTGAAACTCCCGTTGCATCTCTGCTGGGCATGGTGAGAAGAGATACTGCCCCTGGGCTTCATGGGGAAGGACATACTCTGCTGGGTACCAGCACAGGTCACCTCATGGGAGCACGGGGCACTTCAGAAGCAGTTAGTCACAGCAGCAAAGACTTGTCCAATGCCTGCGAGGCAGAGGGGACAGTCCATCTGGAGTAAGAGACCAGCAGTGCCAGGACAGCTGCACACAAGGGTTCCGTGCCCAGAAAAAAAATCAGGGAACATACTGGGAAAGCATCAGTCCAGAGGTCCCTCGCCTCAGTAATAGGATCAAAGAACTGTATTATCCACCAAAGAAGCTAGCAAAGCATTATAGTTCACCTGCAGGAAAACTACCATGGCAAAGCATGGTTTTGCTGTAAGTGGAATAACTGAAATCCAGTCTGGTGTCCTTACCGCAAAGGGCTGCAAACTCATCTGGTCTGGCGTAAGTGAGCACGGCAGCTAAAGCCTCTCTCCAGTTCTGCAGATCACAAGACTGCACAATCTCTTTCCAGTTCTTTGTTACCACTGCAGTGATGAGCTAGAGCAGGAGGAAAGACACAACAGTTAAGATCTTGGTGGGGTTTCCCTTGGGTTATTTTTTTTTTAGGCTGTGGTATAACTGGTATCCAAGTGTCTTCATCCCCACTGCATCCAGTGCCACAGCAGATACTGCACTGCAATTCAACAGCTGCACGAGAGGATGCTTTAACTTCAAAAGTTCAGTGAAAAAAATAAATAAATCACAGACCAAGCTGAGATCACACACAGGCCAACTACTCCTGCTATAAAAGCGCGAGAAGAGTGCACGAGTCTCTGCAAGCTGGGATGGCTGCAGTGGTTTTCAGCACTGGGTCTGTACACAAAGAGAACACCTCTAGCATTTAGCTGTAAGTCTTCTACACGATGCCCAGCAGGGGGCATGAATTTTGTTCCTCTACATGTCAGGTGGCTTTAAGCTCTTGGCCTCAGGATGAGCAGTGAAGGGCAGTTGAGAAGGCTGCTCAAAGGAAGGAAATTTGCAGCAATATCAACCTGAGCTGGCTGCAGTCTCCATACCCTGCATCCCACACAGACACTGCCTCTCTACAAGCCCTCAAAATTCTCTTCTTCCATCTCAGCCTCTGCCTCTGGGTATTTTGCTTCAGACAAAAGACAGGCATGTCAGCTGAGCGCAGGGGAAGAAATTCCACAACAAATGAGTCTTCATACTTGAGATTTTCCTCTTTTCTCATGCCCACTATTAGAAGTGTGTCCTGGGTTTGGCTAGGATGGGGTTAATTGTCACAAGAAGCTGGGAGAGGCCATTGCCAGGACAGCCAAATGCTCAGTACTGTACAGACATCACACCCAGTATATAAGGGGAGGACCAGTTGGTGACAGGTTCAGGATGGTGGGTTCCACATGGTAAGCACAGAATGTCTTTGGTTGGAAGAGACCTTCAAGGTCATCCAGTCCAACTTTTGACCCAACACTGCAAGCTCACCAC
>JANHFX010012612.1:8939-20664 GCA_027560015.1 Chloroceryle amazona | reverse complement strand
GCAGGGTCACCCAGGGCAGCCCACACAGCAACAGATCCAGGGGGGGTTGGAAAGGCTCCAGAGCAGGAGACTCCACAGCCTCTCTGGGCAGCCTCTTCCAGGCTCTGGCACCCTCACAGTGAAGAAGTTTTTCCTCATGTTGAGGCAAATTTCCTGTGTTTCAGCTTGTGACCATTGCCTCCTGTCCTATCCCAGGGCACCGCTGACAAGAGCCTGGCCCCCTCTCCTTGACCCCCACCCCTCAGAGATTTGTAACCATTCATAAGATCCTCTCAGGCTGCTCTTCCCCAGGCTAAACAGCCCCAGGGCTCTCAGCCTTTCCTCACCAGAGATGTTCCAGTCCCTTCAGCATCCCTGTAGCCTCCCTTGGACTCTCTCCAGTATTTCCCTGTCCCTCTTGAACTGGGGAGCCCAGCACTGGACACAATACTCCAGATGTGGTCTCACCAGTGCAGAGCAGAGGGGGAGGAGAACCTCCCTGGACCCACTGCCCACACTCTTCATGCCCCCCAGGAGACCCTTGGCCTTCCTGGCCACAAGGGCCCATTGCTGTCCCATGAAGAACTTATTGTCCACCAGGACTCCAAGGTCCCTCTCCATGGGGCTGCTTCCCAGCAGGTCTGCCCCGACCTGTCCTTGTGCAATATTGTATTTTGGAGGTGACACAAAGCATTGGCAAAATCCATTGCTAGTGACCACAGGTAGAAATCAACATAATGCTGCTGGCACTGGGTCATGTGCAACTCTTGAAGAGGTTAACAGATGGAGATACACGTTCCTTAAGAAATTTAAGTGAGAATCTCCAACTCGGAGACACTGGAAACAAGGTAAGGAATACTCTTCTTGGGTACTGATAGCCAAGTTGTGTGCCTCTCTAAGACTATCAGTGCATTCAACAAAGAGGAACAGAAACCCTATTGCTCTGAGATCTTGTGGATGGCTGCAATACTTCGTAGCTTCACAGAAAGAAACCAGTGAACAGCAAGAAAACTTTTCAGGCAATAAAGTCAAAAGGCCTACCTGCATGCTGTTTCTGAACTAAAAGAACCCAACAACTTACCCTGGTAATTTTGCTCTGCATCTTAGCAAAGTACTTTTCCTGTGTCCTAGAAAGCAGGTCCTGTCCACCTGCGATGGCCAAGATGATGGCATCGGCCATGCGGTTGTCATGCAGGCAGAGATCTACGGCGCTCTCAAAGTTCCCAGTCAGCAAAGCCTGCGTAATCAAACCGTCCACATCTGCAACGAGAGGGGAAAGCATTTGGAAATGCTGGCACAAGTCACCCAGAGAGGCAAGAGCAGGAGGTTCTGTCCAACACCGTGCAACGTTCTCTGCAAAGCGACCCGCTCCAGGCACGTAGAGGGATGCTCAAGTGCATCTCTAGTCTCAAACTATGGGCAGCATGACATCACGTAGGGCACTGTCAAGCATCACAGACCTTGCTGCAGAGCAAGGTGCTAGAGGTCTAAGTGACTTCTGCAACGAGCACTCTGCGTACAGTGCCAGAAAAAGTCAAACCTAGCTGGGGGGGGGTCAACAGCTTTTCAGCAATTCAAGATGTCCTGGGAGCTTCTGTATAAAGAGATGTGAAGAGCTTCGTGCCTGCGTGCTCCTTTATAGCAGAAATCACTCTGAGTAGCTGCATTTCAGCAACGGGGTAAGAAAGGGCTTTCTACTTTTCCTTCCCTAAAGGACCTGTATTTTCAAGCGCCTCGAGACTGTGGGGAAGTGAGCCGAGTCAAATCAGAATAATCCTTCCCAGTTTGGGCAGAAATTACCTTCTTGCTGGGACACCACCATCAACAGCAGCATTTATAAACATCAGCACTTACACAAATCAGTATCAAGGTTTGGGTTTTTTTACCTCCACTAACAGAAATGTTAAATGTCTTCTTCACAGATCCCAAATCTTCAGTATCTTGTTTATGGTCCTTTAAGAGAAGGAAAAGCATAATTTTTGAGATTATGCAAACATTTGGAATATAAACACATCTAAGAACAGACAGCTCTTGCATTACAAGCTAAAGATAGACCTTTAGAGTAACAGTCACTTCAGACATCATCAGTTTGGAAGGGGAGAGGATCCCTATCCTTTGTCAGGACACTTTCAGCAAAGGATAATCAACCTCTGGTGCGTGCACAAAGTCACCTCCTGAGCACAGTGAGAAAGGTCTGGGCTGATCCATGGACCTCCAGAGAACACACCAGTGTAATTCTTCTGAGAGATCAGAGGGGACCATTTTTAAAAATGAATACTGAGGAAAAAAATCACAAAATGGTAGGGGTTGGAAGGGAGCTCTGGAGATCGAGTCCAACCCCCCTGCCAGAGCAGGGTCACCCAGGGCAGCCCACACAGCAACAGATCCAGGGGGGTTGGAAAGTCTCCAGAGAAGGAGACTCCACAGCCTCTCTGGGCAGCCTCTGC
Source organism: Chloroceryle amazona (assembly GCA_027560015.1). Lineage (NCBI taxonomy): Eukaryota > Metazoa > Chordata > Aves > Coraciiformes > Cerylidae > Chloroceryle > Chloroceryle amazona. The sequence continues at coordinate 18,238 of JANHFX010012612.1, read as the reverse complement.
CAGGCTCTGTCACACTCACAGTCAAGAAGTTTCTCCTCATGCTGAGGTGGAACCTTCTCTGCTCAAATTTATACCCATTGTTCCTTGTCCTCTTGCTGAGCACTACAGAAAAGAGCCTGGCCCCTTCCATTTGACACCCACCCCTCAGATATTTATAGACATTCACCAGGTCCCCTCTGTCTTCTCCTCTCCAGACCAAACAGTCCCAGTTCCCTCACTCTTTCTTCACAGGGGAGATGCTCAAATCCCTTCATCATCCTCATAGCCTCTGTTGGACTCTTTCCAGTAGATCCCTGTCTCTCAAACTGCAATAAAAAGCCCAGGAGGAAGAAGCGGTGAAGCCCAGGAGAAGGTTTGCAGAAGCACAAGCGTTCACACCTAGAGCTCACCAATGCCAGCAGCCAGATGCCTGGTGCTGGTACCAACACACGTGTCCATGCCCATGCACACACAGCTTCCACAAAGCAAAGCGGCCTCAATCACAGAAGCAAAGTTCTCCCTCCTTCAGCTTCAACCCCTAACAAGAAGAGTCTGCATCATGCTACCCTTGATTTCATTTTGCTCCTCTGGTGCACACACACTCGGTGCACTGGGCACATGCTTAATTTTCAACTCAAGTCCAGCAAGGTCCACAGGTTGGATTTTGGGGTTTCAGACAAAAATCTTACAATAATCATGATACCAAAAGAGAAATCTCTCTCCACCACCAATTTTCACAGCACAGCCCAAGAAGAGGGCAGAACCTATGCCACCGATTGCCACCTCTGCCATAAGCCAGTGTGCTAGGACATTGCAGGGAGAGTCTGCTGGGCCACCCTGCTCAGGTGAGTGAAAACTGTACCTCTGAGGAGAAAGAATGAGTACACAGCCAACCAAGACCAGACACTTGGGGCAGGGAGGTAAATCTGAAACGAAGCTTTATGTTTGGATCACGAAAGGAGATGGCATCTGGAGAATGAGCGTGCTGTCGGGGGGATGCAGTAGAGTTGTGACACTGGATCATTTAGTCCTTGTTAGGGAAATGTCAGAGTGAGAATTACAGCAGAATAAAGTCCTTGAGCCTGGTGCCAACCAGACTGTTACAAAACAAGATTGCTTTTCATTGCTGCCAAAATCTATTCAGAGGATGTCTGAGGCTGATGAGAAAAAGACATCTCAAGCAACTTAAGAGTACGTATTTTACTCATTGTAACTTCCTGTATTTCCATGTACCCCCAGCACTAGGAAAAGCCAACAAAATAAAACACTTCTAATAGTCACCAAGCACACAGGAGGTCAACAGGGTTAGTCTAGAGGGCAACAGATACCTCTCCCAAGAGCTGCTCCTCTGTAGCCTGGTCTTTGTCCTCCTTGTTCAGCACAGATTCATCAGATTCTGCAGGAGCCTTCAGCAGAGAGAAGATGCCATAAAAAAAAAACCCATGAAAAGCCAAAAGCAACAAAGAAACACATTGCACTGCAGATTATAGCTGCCTTCCCACCAGCTACAGCAGACACCACAAACACACTGGCAATGCAACACACCAAACCTGGCAGAGGGCTTCCATCTCCTTACTTTAACAGCCAATACTTAACCGCCTGAAAACAGGCAAAGCCTCTCCTCCCCATTCAGCAACTACAGATGCCATCAGAAATATCTGGAGCACAACAGCAATGCCATGCCATCCTTGTAGACTGAGGCCCTTCCAGTCACAACAAGCAGTGCCTGAACGGTGTTATCCCTCCTGCAGGGAGGTGTTACAGGACCACACTCCCACTCCTGCTTTTTGGTAGAGCCTGGGGAAGGTGCTGCTCTTCAAACCAGCTGCCAGGCTGTCCCATCTCACAGGCACCACAGGCTGGCACATGGGGCAGAACAGAGGCAGCAGAAACGTGGAGAGACATCACCAAGCCCATGAACTAAAACCTGTGACAAAGATCATGTTGGGGAAAGGGGTGGGAGGCATTTGAGTGAGGGGAGAAAAAAAAGGTTTTTTTTTTTACTGAAGTACCTTCTACTGGATTTAAGAACTTGTCATATGACTTTGGGACAGCTCCCAGGCAGAAAGAAAAGTCATTCTTACTTTGCACATCACCACAGCATGCTAAAGGTGAAGAGTGGGGTACACACACATTTGCTTACCTCTCCTAGGTCACCATCAGCAAGACCCTGCTTATTCAGAGTGGACGTAATCTAGAAAACAACCAAGATTTAAGTAAGTGCCCTTTTGGTGTAGGGAGGCAGAACCCTCACTGATACTTTGGGTTGCAAAACTGGCACTGTAGCTACTACGTTGCTTGCAGAAGAGGATGAGACTACAGGCATTTCCTCCCCCAGTTTGGTAGGGGATTTGCTGCTAAGCCAAGCTCTGATGGAAACAATAGCTGCTGCATACCTTTAAATTGTTAATTCAGGGGCCTCTAACCTCACTAGAGCTGCTGGAAACCTCAGTAATAAAGAGTACCCCAGAGCACACAGAACTCAACCTTCTGCCTGCTCTGCCCAGGGAAAATGAAGATGTGACAATGCAGGGAGCCTCTCAGCAAAGCTGTGGCTTCAAGCACAGCAAGCATATGGCCATGGGTTAGAATTTGCCAAGGCACAGCAGAGGTAAAATGCTCAGATTCTGCTGCTTTGTAAAGCAAATCACAACTCCAGATCCAATTAGAGCCCTCAAAAACACAAAGTCAATGTAGAGGGTTTAGAGTACATGCAGAAAATGTAACGGTTTGGCACCTGGGAGCCTGGGTAGCCTAATGCTGCTGATGCTATCTCCTGCCTTTGGTGCTGCAGGCTTTATTTTATCTTAGTAGACTGGTTTACATAAAAAGCTGAGCTGACTGCTGGAGATATCACAAATTATCTGATGAGCTGCTCCGTGTTGTTTCTCAACATTAAAAAAATAAATCAGGGAAATCAACGTGGAAAGCTTGGGTGAGAAACAGCTACGTGAAAACAGGGCCATGCAGCTCTCCTCTGCTCATCAAATACTGAAATAATTGGGCAGGCTCAGCACTCCAGGTCACTCCATTCAGCTACACCCAGTTTCTTGCCATACACAGCACCTATCAAACAGGGGCTCCAGTCTACATGAGGCCACTGAATTTCAACTAGATTTTCTAGAGATCTGCTTTTCAAAACCAGGATTTCCCTTGCTGTGCTTGCCTTTGACTCAGGCACCAAAAATTAAGAAGCTGCAGACAGACTGTTAGAGAAAACATGATTTTTTTTTTTTCTGTAATCATCGTAAGTTTGCTCTGGAGGCCATTTGATTTGTAACAATAGTGACACTTTTACAGAGCCAGTCTTTGGAAAGAAAACAAAAATAATGAGTCAAACATTTCAATCCACTGAATCAAAACTGAATTAGTAAACAGGTTCCTGGGTATGACACCAAAAGCAACAGAGAAAGGAGGTACAGCAGATATCCCCCTGGAACACAGAGAATAAGGATGTCACATAATTACTGGTCAAATACCAAAGCTTCTTGATGGGTGAGAATTTCAGATGAACATTGGCCACTCAGACGCAGACACGCCTCTGAAGTCTGTCCTGGCTTTGACATTTTCACTGAGCATCCATATTATAAGGAGAACAACCAAAGCTAACTGCTTGCTGTAAGGATTCTGAAGTTATTCATGATGTTTTTCTTTATCTAGACCAAACTAAGAGGAGAGAAAGCTCTCTAGTGTCCTTTGGAACAAAGGAATTCCTTCAATACCATCGCTGTTCAAGTCAGAGGCTCTAGCACCGTGGCCATCAGGAGAGCTGCAGCACTGACAAATACTATCTGCTTGGAAACACACTGAAAGTAATGTTGGGTAGAAGTATTTATTGTGTTGAATAGCTTGTGGATGCTGGGAACTGCTCTTCCAGTCCCACAAGTAACCAAGTACTCCATATATGACATCATCAGCCTTTTGGGCCAGACTGTGGCTAGATCCAGCAATAAAACACTTAACATATGTGGAGCTTCCAGGCATATTTACCTTCTTCTTCAGATCATCTATCCTGTATCCCAAGAGCTCAAGGTATTTAACACGTGAATCTTCTTCAAAGTTCACCTTAAAAAAAAAGGAAGTTAAAGAATATAACTTGGGCACCTGAGCAGACAGGCAAGGCTTCAACCTTGGAGGTGAACAATCTACTTCACTTGGAATCCTCTAAGTGTCCCCAGTGAGCAGTGAAAAGCACATCTAAAGCTATCCCAAAGCTTCAGCCCTCCTCACTAGTGCCCTGTACAAAGATGTTCTTTCTACTGGGGCGTGTCACAAACCAGAGGATACCTTCCCCCAAGTCTTGCCTTCTGCCACCATTCCTCACCAGCCCAACAAATATCCCTGGTGCTGAGGACCCTCCCTCTCCTGGTGGGCCATCTCCAGGTCTTACTGGCACTATTGCTGCAGTCTACACCTCTGGCTTCCAGCCTCTCTTCTGCTAAAAGATCAGAATGCACAAAAGGAAGTATTTCTGCACTGCCTTTCCAAGTCAGTGGGGAATTCCTGAACTGGTGTTACCCCGTTCCCTGGTCCAATGGAGGCTCGATCTCCAGAGCTCCCTCCCAACCCCATCCATCCCATGATTCTATGATTCTACCTTTAAGAACGCCCACACGTTTTTCTCAAAGTCAGTCTGGGCCATGTCGATTTTCTTCTGGCAGTAGCTGACAAAACCTTCAGACTTCACAGCCTCCTGCAGCTGGTTCGAGCGGGCCAGGAACTCCTTCTCTGTAACAACCTGGCTCACATAGACGTGGTGACGCTGCTGCTGCTGCTGCTGCTCAATGCCTGGCTGCTGCTGAGACTTGGCATTCTCAAACGTAACCAGCTTGCCTCCAAACTGGAAGTGAGGCACACAGGCAGTATGTAAAAATACAAGTATAACTGCAGTGGAGATGTCAAAGTAAAGTGTGCACATCATTTTAGATCGTGTATAGATGTTTATCATCCAATAAGCATTCCTGACATGAACTCATAAATTATTTCCCCCCCCTTCCCTCCACCACCCCACATTTCCAAGCATCTAAGGAGCTTGCTGAATAAGGGGGTGAATATTTAATAGAATTTATGAGCACAGCTACTCCTGGGCCTGTTTTTACTTAAGGAAAAAAACCACACAACTAGAAACCAAGAACTAGAGTTGTGGGTCTGTACAGTGCCCAGCACAAATGGAATATCTCCTGACATTGTAATGTAATTACCAAATAAACCTAAGCATTGTTAAACAAATGCACAAGCATGATGTCCACCCTGCTTTTAGCAGGCTGTGTACCACTGAAAAGGCTGCTGAGAGGTGGGGTTGTGCCATCAACTGGAGAGAGGTAAAAACCAACAGAAGAAAAAAAAATAATTTGAAGGCACTTATGTCATTTCATTCTATAGCTCAAAGGTAATTTACATAGGCCAGCCCAAGAAAACAACAGTCAGCATCACAAAAAGCAAGAATCCCAGCCAAGAAAGAGACTGACAGTTGGCTCTTGGAACATCAAGGCGAGTAAGGGAATAAGCACCATTATGAAGCAGCACATCAGCCAGTGGCTGGCAACATCACCTCTTTGATAGGAGAAAACTGCATTTCATTTGTGCATCAGATTCATGGATAAGCAGACATACGACGCTGAAAAGTGAGCAGTGTTTCAGCAAAGCTAAATGTTTCAAGTGAACAAGCTAAAATCTTTTGAGATACCCAAGAAATGTCCCGTAGTGCTACAAAATAATGCAGAGGTAGAGCCAAAGAACAGGCAACTCCTCTCACAAAATGCAGGGTCTCTCCACCACCTCACCTGGTTCCTTCTGCAAACCACCCAGCCATGAAGGAGTTGAGCTGGGTGCTGCTGCAGCGACCCCTGCTACTTTGATCAGAGCTAACCTGAGTGTTCTCCACAACTGACTCATGTCTGACTGTGCTACTCTCCCAGCTTGGTCCCCCTCCCACTGTCTATTTGTTTACTCCAAAGCAAGCACTGCATGTAAATACAAACAAAGCAGTAATCCCAAAACAAAGGAAACAAAAAAATGCCTGTTGGCCACACATCACCTTCTCATTTTTGAGCATTTTGTCACACTTTTGCTGTCCCCAAGCACTCAGCCTGGGAGCTGCTGCGTGTTTCTCCCACCAGGATGACAGACAAGGAAAGATCTCCCCCCTCTCCTTATTTTTTTTGTTTGCTTGTTGATGTTTTTGTTTCTTTGGGTGTTTTGGTTTGTTTTTTTCAGGTGCCACCCGCTATTGCCCTCCCTACCTGGCCAACCATGCCCAGCCTTGTCTCCTGCTTACCGAGAAGGATGCTCCCACGGGTCGCCGGATCCACTTGGGTGGTTTCTTTAGGGGCAAAACAACACTCTGTGGGGCAGTCTGCTGGGGAAGCTGTAGGGGTGGGAGGGGCTGTCCTGTACCAAATGGATCAAGGTTCCCAAAAGATGATGAAAGCTTCAATAATAAAAAGAGAGGGGAAAAAAGTGACATATCTTCAATAAACTAAATAATTTATTTGCATCAGATTGTACTCCTGCAAGCAGGGCTGCAGACTGCCACTGAAGACTTCCCACGACTTTTTTTACTCCCTTTTTCTGTCCATGTTCTTAGCTGAACATCTCAATACCTGGTCAACTTGCTTCTGCCTCAAGCTGTCCGTGCTGCCTCCCATGATGGAGTAAATGCTGATCCGCCCATCAAATGAAGCTGCAGACAAGACAGCAGGGTTCCTGGGACACCACTGGATATCAAAGCACCACTGAGTGTTTGTTGGCAACTCATACAGCACCTGAGCAGCAAAAACAAGTTCAAGAAACCAGGGCTGTTATGGAGCACCACATCCAACAGCAACAACTCTCCTGCCTGCTCTGAGACTCATCTGCTCTCCTGGTTCCCATCACATTTACAATGGGCAAACTCTGGTAATCACTACACAGATTATAATCACACCCCACTGCTTAATTTCCTTCTCCTCCTGTGAAATCTTCTGTTTGATCTACAAAGGACAAATTGCACAGGTGGGGTATGGTCTGTGCTGTCCCACTGCAAGAGCTGCTGCTGGTATCCAGCGAGGTCATTCACAGCTAACCCGAGTATCTCTACACCCTACAGGGAAACATCTCTGGCCTCCAAAGTAAATCTGTTTTCAGGGGAAAATTGGAAAAGTTTAAACCTGCCCACTAAGAAAACAGCACACCCCACACCCCTGCCCTGGAGAAGACACGTCCACCACTGCAGCAGACATTTAACCATAAATTAGGAGAAACTCAAAGAGCCAAGTGCTAACTGCCTCACTGTCTCCCAGGAAACTGCTCTTTACTTTTAATAAACACATGTAGTGTGACTCATCCACCTGGAAAGCCTTCCAACACCACAGGATCCAGCTCAGGCAGCTCATTTACCACCGCACAGCTTTTGCACTTTTTGGGTCAGTGTTTGCATTTTAGAAACTTCTCCCTCTGTCCTCCAGCCCACTGCAGGTAACCCACCCTCGAGAAGGGCCTCCTGGTCTAGGGGCAGTCAGGTTCTCTGAAGAAAGGTTCTGCATCCCCTTTGAAAGGCTAAAAACAGGTGGGGTGGGAGCACATTCAAGTGGATCTCATTGATCTGCCACCACAAAATCCCTCTGCTTCTGTAAGAACTTTTAGCCAGCCAGACCAAAAAGGCAATTTCAACAGTAATCCTGCCACACTGGGCACTAACCAAAAGAGCAGGAAACATACTTCGTGTCAGTAGGGTCACTTCTATCCCTTACTACTTAGAGAAGCAGTGAAGACAAGCACCTAACTTTGGCAGTACCCTGCACCACCAGAACAAGCTGAGAAGGCACATCTACCAACACAGGATAGGGGGAAACCTCACACAGAAGAATCATTCCTGGGAATGCACGCACACCAACAGCTACTCTTCATGCCCCACTGTGCCACTGGTGAGGAGAAAGATTTTTAAGTGGTGTGTGTGCAATACCTCGCCCGTGTTCGGGTTTGAGCAGAGAATTTTAGCATCCTTGCCACAGCTAAGGAGCAGCTCTGAATCCACCATACTCCAAGCAATGGCCAATATACCCCTGTGGGGAGAAAAAAAAAATAAATCACCAACTGAAAAATGTCAATGGAAAACAGTGATAAAGCATTTTCAGAAGTTGAGGTTCTACATTAGCTGAGCATTCCACCTCAAAAATGCTCTCCCCGCACCTTGCTCTGACATGAGGGGAGGTTTTCAATGGTATCAGAACTTGGACTAGGAAGTTTGTCACCTTTTTATTAGCAGGAGATTCAAGTCAGCAGAACCACTGGCAGCAATTTTGGTAGAAGCTGCACCAGACTTCTTGTGGTTCTCTCTCCTAACATCAACCAGTGCTTTCAGGCGATAAGGAAAGTTCCACTAACAACTGAGGGATGAGAATCTAACACAAAAGCTTTCCTTGCACCCAAATTTAAGGCATTTAGGGACAGAAAGACTGCATGACCACATTATCCAGGCAAAATTCAATCCATTATTTAGGCAAAATCAAAGACTAAGAACTCATTGTGCTAGAATCACCACCTCCAACTCCGTGAGCCTTCCCAGGGGAGTGAGATGTACGGACTGGCACCCAGTCTCCATGGGGCAGCGGGCTGCATAAGACCCATACCTCAAATGGCTTTCCAGAACACGAAGAGGTGAAGAGGCAAATCTTAGGTCCCACATCTGAATCACAGGCAACCTGTCATCCTCCGAGGCCAAAACCATCTGGGTAGCAACATCAGGGTGCCACGCCAGGCCTGAGCAGTGCATCTAAGGGACAACATTGCACCACAGCAAAAAAATAACTAAGTGTTAAAGGACAAAGGACAACCAGCCTAAATATGTCTCCACAACTTGTGAGGGAATCTGCAGCCTTATTTCTGAGCATGATTTCTGACTGCCTTTAGGCTGAGATACTCTTCTCATTTCCACAAGGAAATGTTAAGTTATGTTGCTGTTAAGTTCCCCGAGGTCCTCTCTGGGCTGTTTTATTCATAGTCCTATGTTTTAATGTAAGAAAACTGTAAAGCTCTGTGTATGAGTGTTCTCCTGTAATATTTATACTGGTATTTTAATAAAAGCCATCATTTGTCACAGAGGTGACTGTCAGGGCAATGACAGAATGAAGAGAGCCTGCTGTGCTGCTGTTAGGGCAGCTCTCCAAGCTCAGCTGCAGGCTGCTCCCATTGCCCTGAGACTAGAGCAGCAGAATTACAGGGCTCAGCTCCATCAGTCATCAGTGTCCTGGGAGAGAGTTAATTTTCAGAGTGACTGGTTCGTGGCCGTGGTTGGGATTTGTGCTGGAAATAACGCTGATAATTCAGGGATGGTTTAGTTA
>JANHFX010012611.1:0-27145 GCA_027560015.1 Chloroceryle amazona | reverse complement strand
GAGCCCCCCTTAGCGACTACGCCAGGAGCGCAGAACGCCCCTTAGCAACCAGCTAGGCCGCAACATCCCCGGCCTTTCCCAGCCGCCGCGGCCGCCTCCCCCGCCCTTCCGCCGGGAAGGCCGCGCTTACAAGTCGGTTCCGAGCTGGGTGAAGCCGGAGTTGAGGCAGCCACGGGCTATACGCCTCCAGAGGAGATCGCGGCTGCTGAGGAAGCGCAGGCGGCGGCAGACCTGGCCCAGGCGGCCCAAGGCCTGCGCGTCCAGGTAGGAGCAGATGAGGAGCAGCAGCTCTTCGGGTAAGGCCCAGAGCGGGGAGGGGGGAAAGGAGGCGCGGGGGGAGGCGGCCCGGGATCCCCCCTCCGCCTGGGGGGATCGGGGGCTGCCCTTCCTCCCCATGGAGCAGCAGCTCCTGCCCCTCCTCCCCGGGAGCTGGAGCTGCTGCTGCCTGGGGGAGGCCAAGCCATGAACGGGGACAGCCGCTCCCCAGTCACATGGGGTAAGAGCTGCCGCCTGTCACTCCCCCCCTCCGGGGGAGGAGGCGGCTGTCGGGGCGGGAGGGGGCACGGAGCGGCCGAACCTACCCTCGCCAGCGAATTAATTCATTAATGGGAGCCGCTGGGACTCCACCTGCGCAACTGCCCGCGCGGCCCGGAGCACGGGTCTGTCTTCGTATGAGCTGGGGTCAGTAACATCACCCGATCCCTCTATTCATTAGTAACGTGAACAATTAATGGTGGGGACGGTGATCCCAGGTAACCAGAGCATCTCCACCAGCACCTGGAGCAACCCCAGCTTGCACCCCTGCGAAGGAAGGTGAACAGCAAGGTGATTAGTGCTCATTAATTATCCTTGAACAGTGTCAGGCGCGCCTGTCACACACAAAGTGACAGCAGGGGTCATCTGCTGTTGCACATCAGTTTTCAACACTCCTAAATTTCTGGGCCATGTAAAAAGAAATGATCTTCCCCACATAAGAGCAGTCCCAGCTACAGTGGAGTTAAGGCTGACTTTTCACAGGGACCCTTTGATGCAGTCCCTTCTGCCTTCCAGGGCTCCACAGACAGGGGCTGAAGATTGCTTGCACTTCACACATGTCTACATAGATATGTATAATCACACCACCACGAAAGAACAGTTCATTATAACTGAGTCATTATTGCCATCCACAGGAGCCTGGAGCACTGACAACACAAAAGGATTCTGGTCCAAAATGGCAAAGTAGCCCTCCACACAGAGTGGAAAACACGAGTCTAGGGTTGTGTTATTCTTTGTGATAGTACTTTCCACTCTACAGAAGCGTGAAATGCTTGGGTAAATTTCTCCTTCGAAATATAAAAGAAGATAAATTATAAGAAGTTCATCAGCTTCCCAGAATGCTTTGAACAAGTATCACCCACCACAGTCTACATCTCCTTTTGCACAGTGGAGTAGGAAAATAAATTTCAGCATGTAATGAGGTTACCACAGCATACAGGCCTTTAGACAGCACTTGTATCGTGTTCCAGAAGGTCATCTTGTCTGTGTAACCTCAAGCACTCACTCATACAAACTCTGGAAGCCTTGCATTTAAGAGGTTCAAAACTGCTAGCTGAGGAACCACCTGGTCCATTTATACCAAGTTTCAATACAGCTTGAAAGTCATGGAAGTTTTAGAAGGCAGTAAATGATTTATCAGCAGTTGTAAAAAGTGAATCAGATGGCCCAAGTACTTAAAAATTTCTCAACCTAAGTTTGAGTTCAGGTGAAATAGCAGCACGTTTGGTACAGGGCTTAATTGAAAAGGAGACAATATAACAAATTTTGCTTAACATGAGATTCTGGAAACCTGGTATGAATGCAGTTTTATATCAACTTAATATCTTGTTGATTACATTAAACTTAGCTCTTTTGTAATAGACTTCACCAGTGTCTGAGACATTAAATTTATTAAAAGCCAAATGACTTTTCTGTCTTAAGTTTCTATTGTAAAGACAGATTTATTATCAAGTTGGTCTTTCTCTAGCAGGATCTCAGAGAGACAACTTGTGGACCCCATACTATTTAGTATTTTTACTATCAAGCTGAAAAAATTCTGAAATCATTATTAGCAAAGGCACAAAGTGCGGAGCAAGAGGCAAAGGATGCTTACGGCTGCATAACCCTATCTTAAGTGTAGGCATAATCAAATTGTATGTATTTCAATCAAGCTAAATGTAAAGTCACACATCTAGGAACAAAGAATGTAGGTCACATGGAAAGGATGTAACTCTATCCCACAAAGCTGCAGTTCCGTAAAGACTTCATTAAGATGAATAATCAGCTGAATGTGAGCTCCTTCTGCAGTGGTGTGACCAAGGGGCTAGTACTGTCCTGGGAAACAAACAAGCCAGGAGGTTCTTTAGCCTCTGGTTTTGACTCTGTTGTGACTGCTTTGGAAATAATTTGTCCAGCCAACATTTCAAGAAGGATGTTGAAAAACTAGAGGGGTTTCAAAGAAGAGTAGTAAGAATGATTACAGGACTGTCACATATGTTTTATAGTGAGACCCAAAGTGCTCAGCCTATTTAGCTTTCTTTTAGGGTTAAGGTGCAAGGTGATCATACCTTATGAGCACTGAAACAGGAAGAAAAATCTGGTAACACCAGGATCTTCTATTTAGCAGACAAAGAGATAAGATCTCTTGACAGAAGGTGATGGGAAACAAATTCATAAATAAAACATGCTTTTGTAGCGAGGAAAATTAACCATTGAGATAGCTTAACAAGATTTATTGTAGATTCATCATTACTGGATTTTTCTTTTTAAAAAACAATACCAGTTGTTTGTGGTTTGTTGGTTTTGTTTTTTTTTTCCCCTTAGAAATTGAGCCTGGCTAGATCATAACTTCTAAATTTAAACCAGGAATTCACGTGGTGAGTCCTAATTCAGGATATCAGACTTAAGACGGTCAAAGGAGTTCTGGTCTTTAGCTCTTGTAGAGAGCCTCTTGCAGAGGCTGCACATCTGCACAATGCACGTCTCCCTGCATATTCCAGCGTATGACAGTCTCAAGTCTGTGGCCCTGACACTTCAGTTAGGGAACTAATTGGTGCAGTTCAGAAAGAGTCTGGGTGCAAAGAAGCACATGCAGTGTGACCCTCTGGGATACCATGTCCAAGGTACATCTGTAGAAATAAATACTCTCCAATTTGTGACCCTCTGTGTAAACAATTATGAAGTATTTGGCTAAGATGAAGTGCATGTTTGTGTGAAGTAATTGTGGAGAGGGTCAAATATACTCCAGATGGAGGACAAAGTAATTATGAAGAAAAAATTACAGTGTGTTACTCTTAAATGTAGCATTCTTTCTAGTACATATAATTGCCTTACAACATAGTAACAATAATTGTACTTTGCCCAAAATATAGATATCATCCATTACTTTCTTAGGCTTTTTTTAAAAGCAAGGATCCGTAACTGCATATGCTTGTTCTCGGGCATGGTTTCAGCTACTGTGACTGCTGTGAAGCTGTCAAAGCTGTGCATCGCAGGCTAAGAATCCAATGGTATCAGTCTTCCCAGCAATGCCGAACTAAGTGCATATGTAGGTGTCTGCAGGAGCAAGAACCAAGGAATTCTCTGAACCATTACCAAAACCATATGCGTAGCACATTTATTTCCATCATCCTGTTCATACTCTAATAAAGGACTCAGTGCAGTGTAATCATAGAGTCAATAACGGATCCTTCCCAAATCTTACAGTTAAAGATCCCAGTCCTTTCATGGCCCATGACCACTCTGAACCTCTAGAAAACAAGGGTAGGGTTCTGTGCTGAAGTAGCAGACCATTCCAGCATCATGGCTTGCAGGGTCTGCAAGCTAAAAATCAGGGGGCTTATACCTGTAAAGCTTGTGCTTTAATAGTTTAAGTTGACAAAATTCAGCTTGGAAGAAACACCATTTCAATACCTGCCTGTCAGGGCTTCTTTTTGCTGTCTTCAAGGGGTTTTATTATTTGCAGTGCCCTCAACTACACCTTTCCAGCTAATGACACAATCAGGTGGACAGCTCTTTGTTTTGTTTTTCCTTCCAACCAATGCTTTTGTGTATTTCTGAAACTTAAGACACCTTCTCTGCTACTACAGTACTTATCTGTAACACCATCGCTTTGAGGGATTAAAGCAGGTTACTTGTTACACACTTAGATCAAGAGTTATCTGACTAGAAAGTCTATCCTGTTAGGGTTGTCGGAATCTGTTTTTGATCTTGAGTTGTTTTGATTTTCTCTGAGAGCAAGTAACATGTTATTTTAACTTCTGAATAAGGTGTGCTACCTGACTGTGTCTCTTCTGTTTGGCAGAAAGGATTAGAAACCTCCACGGAACTTGCACTCTATTAAAGCAGAGTGCTCACCGTTGAGAACCAAGGAGCTGAATTGTTTTCAGATTATATGTGTGTGTGTGTGTCTTTCCCACATCAAAGACTTTGGTGGAAGCTGTTCACGCTATTGTCAGGAATGCAGGGATTGGCACAAAGGTGATTAGCAAAATTGCTTTTCTCCAGGAGAAGCACAAAAATTATCAAAGGATTAAAGAGGATAAAATTAAAAGGTTATGCCGAATTTGGAGATAAATTTTCTCCTTTTTTATCCCAAATTATATGTATTGATTTGGTTTTACCTATAAAAGGTCTGCCAGAAGAAATCAGGATTAGCAGCTATTTGGTATGGCTTCTGTTAAAGAGCAAGGAAAAACTTCCCTTAAAAATAATCTCAACAGACCCTGTTCTCTGTGCTTCCAAACCACATCTCCACAAGGAGCTTTTAATGAGTGCTAAGGGCACCCAGCCAGCAGCCATCCCTACAAGGTTTTCAGCAGCCACAGGATCGGGACCTTTAGTCATAATTATGCTGAAAATTACAAAACCAAACAATTCCATAAAGCAGTTTGTCATCAGTGATGCTGTTTGTTTACTTTTCTCACTACACTCTGCTGACAAAGATACTAAACTGAGGGGATCGCTTTCATTATCCACTTGCTGGGCACATGCAATCCTTTTGTATTTTGAACAGCAGCTGAGCTGCTTGAATGGTTTGGGAAAAAAAGGCAATAAACATAGATTCTCAAATATTTTAGTGTATCAAAATGAACAGCCAAGCCTTCCAGAAGCTCTCTTGCTTGGCAAAACTGCAGTGCAATAAAAAAATAATAAAAAATAAATTAAAAATAATAATAATAAAAAAGTATCACCTCCCATAGACAGCAGAATTGTCTCATCTTGCTGGTTCAGACTCTGTTTATTGTTCGTTTTGATTTGAACAATCCCTTATTATTTGATAAGTACCAGACATGTACCTATTTCTTCACTTTGCATTTTGAGTTCTGTTTGTTTTACTAATCTGTTATTTTCTGGAAGTCACCCAGAATATTTTATTTGTTTTTAAGCTCATTTATCAAAGTATTATCTAAAGCATCTGTTCAGAAAATGTTCGTTTAACTGTTTTCCCAACAATGACCTTCTTCCTCCCCCCCAGGCCACATCAAGTTGTCACTCACCAGACAGCTGTGGAATTTGGAATCATTCCTTTTAAATGCTTTACAATTCCAAATGGTAGATTTCTAATGGCACAATATGATTGCCACAAAGATCTTTAAATTTCCCAATCCTCCAGCTTCAAAGGCTGGACTGTCCTTGATCTCCTGAAGGAATGCTTTTGAATCTTGTTCTTTTATAGGGGCTACCTATGAAGATATTTTAGGGGCTTTTTCTTTTCATACTTAGAGCCCAAGGAACTAAACATTCAAATACCCATTGGCTTCTTTGAGAGTAAGATCAAGACTTTAAAAGTTGTTTCTAGAGATTTTCTGCTTGGTTTTCATTAATTCCACATATTGTTCAAAAACTTCTCAAAGCATTTATAGAGCAATGTAAGAGTATCTTCAGTGTAGCAGTGACTGTGATACTGTTTATCCTGCATCTGTCTTCCACCCGTGTGGCTACTTTTTGCAGCTCCTAGATTGGCATGAGCAGGTCTGACAGTGTCCTGACTCTCTGTGCGCCTGTGGGTATAGGGGGGGTCCCTTGCTCTTGGAGGATGCTCCACTGTCATATCACTTACAAGGTAATAATTTGCTCAAGGAAAGTGAGCAAGCCTAATCCTACAAGCAGTTTTGGGTCTGCCTCGACCAGGCAACCAAGACAGAGACTAGTTACCTGCAACAATTACAAATATGCAAAACTGATTCTAGGCTTCCTTATCTCTTCCCCTACAGCCAGAGGTAACATTTCACTAGTAGTTCTTTCTTGCACCATGGGCTTTCTCAGTCAGGAGGCTGACATTATTTTATTTCTCACTGCTTAATTCTGTAGTTAAGAGATTTATGGTGCAGCAACAGGAATCCAGTTGGTGCTAGAAACGGACTTTATTTCTATTCAGTTCAGTTTATATGCCAAGCCATAAGGCAAATTTTACCTTCTATCCTCTTATTAATGAAGTACACGTATATAAAATAAAGCAGAAAGTGAGGTACTCTCCATCCGCCTGAGTACGAGGTCCCACCCAGCAGATTCATCTGATGATTTGGGGCTTTCAGCTGTAAACCCCTTGGGGAAAGCACTGTGCTCTCTCCATTGCCACAGAACCTCCCATAGCATGACCTCTGCGGCCACTGCAGGCTCTCAGGTATTATTATAAGGAGCAACTAATGCTCTGTCACTGCAGTAACTGTATGTTTAGATATCCCGTATTGCTAATACACATGATTTTTAAATAGTCCTCGGCCTAACATCAGGTTTTTTGACGAGAACAACAAACTTCGGGAATAACTAATTACTAACCTAGTTTATGGGTCAGGGAACAGGCCTTAGATCCTCATTTACACAGGTTTCTTATGATCATCTAAGCCCTACCTCTCTAAGACTATTTGGGTTCGTTTGTTTAGATCAGTTTAAAAAAAAAAAAAAAAATCCCACATCCCAAAATAGAGAATGTTTTCCTTTGGAACTGGAAGCAAACACACTTGATGGCTTTAACATCTGCTAGACAATGCATGGATGGGTGGTGGGCACCTCACACAGTTTTGTGACAAACACATGTGCGTACAGCATGTCAGATTATAAATCCAAGTATAAAGAGTCATTAAAACCTCCCTTCTCTAGCCCACCTGCCATGAAAACAGGCCTTTCACTCTATCTATTTAAACTGAAAATGAGTATGGGGAAGGAAAATGCCAGCATTCCAGGGATTCAAGTCAAAATCTCCTCCTGCAGTAAAGGGGGTTTGTCAATTGAACGTAAATTGATCCATTGTCCGTCTCCCATCAGGACCCACAAGCCACCCCATGCACATAAGCTTCTATTCTTGCTAGAAACCAAGACCTCACAGTCCAAGACCATTACAGTAACATTTACATCTGTTGTTGGCTTGATCCAAAATGCTGCATAATTCTCAAACAACTTTTCTGCTTTTGCAGCCTATTAGTGCCTGGTGCAATTTTGGGGTGCAGATTCCTATGAGATTAGCTTGCTACCCAGCAGAGCATAATCCCTCTCCACTCCACCATGAGACCAAAACTTTCTGCTCTTGAGAGGAAAGGAGAAACAGCAACTTGCACCCTGGATCAACTCACCAGAATTCACTTCCATGCCACGAGTGACAAATTTGATCCCATTCTTTCTCCAGGCTTGCAGTGGATTTATCTCTGTTAGTGTGGCTGAATTATTAGCAGCATTATATTGAAAGGCATTTCAAGGGACAAAACAGCCAGGCTGTGCAAGATGCAGAGGAGAAAGGCCTTCCTACCTACAGACATTGTAGTGACTTTTGAAAACTGAATTTACTAGTATGTGATGACTGACGAATCACAATGCGTATAGATTATTCTCCTTACCTGTAACTGTGCTTCTTTGTCTGTTTAGATGTCATGAGCCTTGTAACCCACTCTGAGCCTTTTAACTGCATTAGTAATGCCAGGCAGACAATAGCTTTTTAAAAGCAGTAAAGCACACAGCACTTTTTCCTGTTGCTTATCTCTCTTTCTATGCCCAGAAACTTAAAAATGTGTGTGTTTTTTCAGCATGAACCTCTGTATAATGCATCAGGGAAGCCATCTACATGCTTATATTCTGTCACCTGCTCTGAAATGCAGCCCATTTGCTGGGTGGGTGCCCTAGCAGGTGTTTGGATGCGCAGGTGTGTGCACAGGCAAAGTCCTGAGCACAAGCACAGACAAAGATTCAAATACCAGGGCGTTTCAGCCTGAACCTGACACTGCCACTTTAAAACCAGAGACACTGACATCAAAGTTTTCCACTCCCCAGAAGGAACGGACTATTTTGCACCCTTCCAAATGATGTCTCTCATCTCTCTGCCTTTCCTACAGCCTTCTTTCTCTCACACACACACTTTTTCTAATACCATCCCTCCCTCTCCACTTCAAACCATGGGAAAAACCTAGGTAAAGAAGCTTGCTGACTAAGGGACCGTTTCACTGCATTGTGTTTTCCAGCTAGACCTGAACAGACTGAAATCAATTCAGCTCTCGCTCGCTCTTTCCCTCCCTCTCCCATGTCTTTTTTTGTTCCGCTTGGATTGTGCTCTCTGCCTTAAGAAAGCCCAGTTTAGTTATATCCATCCCCATAGCAATCAAGTGACCAGTGGTTTTTTTATTGCTTGTAAAAACACAGTGTCTTTTTCATGGGAGTCAGATTCTTCTTTGGTTTGAAATGCCTAGTGAGCAGTGGCAACAACCTGCAGAATCTTTGATCAATTCTCACATATCCATTTGAAGTATCTTTAGTAGACTCATCAAAAGAAAGGGGCTCAGTAATTAATATTTTAATATAGTGTATCAGCCTCTCATTGTGTAATTGGCAAGAGGCCTGATTTAACAGAAGCATGCAGAAATAACCTGTATCTGATCTGAATTGCTACGTGCTCTAAAAAATACACATTATTAAAGCTGAAGTCCAGCTGTTGCTGTATTAATATCCTCTGGTTTTTATTTGCTCCTACCTTTTGGAAGGTTTCAGTTTTCATTCTGAAATTTTCCAGGCTTGCTCCCAATGCTAAGGTTTTAACTGCAGGATGAGAACCAGAGGAGAATGCAAGAAGGTCCACTGGAAATTTGAACAGGCAAGATTCAGCACAACAAAGCCAGCAATCCAAAGAAGGCAGAAGTGTCACTTAAATTTTGATCGTACCACCTGTTGACAAAGGGACAGAATTAAGATGTGCATGCAACCTGACTTTAATGCCTTCCAGTCTTTGGAATAGTTAATTACGCAGTTAGTGTTCCCTTAACATGTTTTTTTTCCTTTCCCTGATTTATCCAGGGTCTCAGGGCCAGACGTGAGGTGGCTATAAACAACAGTTCCACTGCATTTGACAGAATTGTACCGCTTGATATCGAAACAGGATCACGCAAAGACAACACAAAAATTATCCATCTGGCCTATCCAGAACTTCCACAATGAAGAAAAACTAGCAATCAAAACTAATCATAAAACAGAAATGTCCAATGAAAGCCAAACAACACCATTGCAAAAGAGTTTAAGAAAAACAAAAGTGTTGCAGGTTATCACCACCACCCAGAAGGCCTGAGCTTCAGTGGGGATTTTATAGCTTGCCCTAAAAAACATAACACTCTCCCAGTTAAACTGGACTTGCAAAGTCCAGCCAGCAAATAATGGCATACCAAGAGTTTCTCATGTAACTCCCATTGACCACAAAACAGTGGTGGCTTGATATGCTTTAACAATAGCTAGATCAAAAACAGCACTGCAGAAAGCCACTCGCCACTTAGAAGGCGTTCAGCTCAGGTCATGTCATCCATCACCCAGACCCAGGGCAGGGGGCTGGGTACACATCCCATTTAAGAACTGAATTGTCACCTTCTGTGTCACATGCAGTTTCCAGCTGGAGGCTGGAGCAATCCTAAATACAAGCAATTGCAGTAAAAATCACCTTCCAGGTGGACAAACTCAAACCTGTCTGCCTGTCAGTGCCTGCTGAGTATCTGTGAAAGACAAGCAGAACTGTTACTGTTGGGTGCTCAATACTATTGGAAAAATAATTTTATTTCAGTGCCTAAATACTGGTTTTGTTGTCTAGCTCCTGACTCTAACATTACATGTGCTGCAACTCACCTGTATTTTGCACTACTTTGCTGTAGCACAAGCTTTAATACTACAATTCCAAATGATTTCCCAAACAGCACAGCACAGCATGGGCTGTTTTTCCTCTACCACCTCAAATACACTGGTAGTATCAGATAATTGCCTTGCAACTTAAACTACACAAGATTTGTTACCGGTATCTCCCAAGTATCTTTATTTTGGCAGCACTCAGAATGTGGCCTAATTATTTTCAGCCAGCTGCACAATTTTCCAGAGCAATGTTTCAGGAGAAGAGGTGATTAATTATGACCTTAATTTTATGCACTACAGACTCTTAGGTAAAGGAATTGAAGAGCTCAGCCTTTCAGATCAGCACAATTTCATTTGGTTCATCCATGTCAGTATTGTGTGTTTATAAATATTCTCTGTATTTAATAAACAGTGTACTGTGTAATTGCAGTTTACCAAAATTTTTTCTTATAAATGCCTATATGCCAAGTACCACACAGTATAACAGATTCTATGCAAAATGGCAGAAAAGGGCAAATCAAACCATGTACAATGTGGAAATCCTAGATGATGATAGGTATTTGTCTCAGATCATAAATGAAAGTGGCTGGACTTAGTTATCACTACTGCAAGGTACCTCTTACCTGTGATTAGCTTAATCATACAAACACAGTCTCCTGGAAACTTTAGCATGAGGTGGGTTTTTTTAGTTGGGGGTGTTGCTGGGTTGGTTAGTTTGCTTTGTTTTGTTTTGTTTTTTAAAGAGAAAGGAAGTAAAAAAATGAACTTAAACATGGGGCAAAGCTTCTGTGTATTGTCTTTGTTGTGGGTATATTTTCAGGAGCAGTTTCCCAAGAGTTCAATCTCTCACACACTATGATTTTTTCTGAGTGTTCTGACACCTTTATATAATAGAAGACAAAAATCTGAATATGAGCATTTTCAAACACTTGTATACCCTGAAACTGCCTGGCAGCTCTAGTTGTCCACTTTCAGGACTGCTGAACTTTTCTATCTTGCAAATAATTGTCATGATTGTGTGTAAATGCCATTTCTTGGGACTGTTGCAATAGATACTGTAGGAATGCAGTTCCTCTGGAAGTAACTGCAGGATCCACTTCCCTGCACATCTTTAAACCTTCTTTGGGGAAAAACTTTCTCTCAACCCAGACTCTCAACTATGTCCCTGAAGATCCTTGCAAGAGAGTTGAAAACAGGGTACACACTCCAAAAAAATATGAAAGCTAACAAGGGAATGAGAGAGAATAAAGACTTTTTCCTCTTCATATGAACAACTGTAGAAGAATAGCCTTCTGAGCAATCTGAACTTTGTACAGCATCATAAAGGCAGCAGGCAAACATTGTGTTAGAAAGGCAGAGGAGAGAACTACAGTGAGAAAGCAGAGAGGTAGTGTTGAGACATTTTCGGGGGGGGGGATGTAATTCGTTGGGCCAAGTGACCTTTTCCCATCCAGTAATTTCTTCTGTCCCAGTGCAGAATGACAATGGGAGCCCAATGGCAGCACAATCTGACATCCATGTCCATACCGAAAGAGATTCAACTCGACCGTGCTATGCTGCTGTGGCCATGGGATGCTGTGAAACAAGCCAGACACAAGTTTCCAACTTGCCCTCTTTTCTGTTGTTGTTGTTACTGCTGTTTGTTTCCATTCACCCCCTTTTATTCTCATTTTTTTTTCTCTCTTGACTCTGATGGGGGCTCTTTTTGTGCAAAACAAGCCCTTCTGATCTCTTTGAAAGGCCAGCTCTTGTCATTCTTCCAGATCATCATTGTATGACATGTTTTTATATCAGACTGACAAAGGAGCTATTTGATCAGGGGGTATGGTGTGTGATTGTAAGAAATTCAGCTAGCCGGTGGCAACCATTGTTCCCCAAAGCAGCTCCCTGACCCCATTCTATTCAAGGAAAAACTCCCTTGGAGTGGCCTCTATTCATTGAGTAACACCAGTCCACAGTCTCACTCCAGGAGTATGCTCAATTCAGAGGTGTGTCACCGATATTGCCCATCAACCATCTTTTAACTCTTTCATCAGCATTAAGTTTCCAACACAACAGCTGTTATCATAGGATGAGCTCGGTTGGGGGGGCTATAAAGCATTCTAGCTCACTAGAGCTCTCCTTATCTTGGAGAAATTTAACCTTCCTTTCAAAAGCTGCATCAGAAAGAATCCATCTGCTGCTTTCTGCAGAGTGCAGCCCGAGTCATTTGCCTTTCTATCCCTGTGCCCTGAAACATCCTAGTTACCCAGCTTCTAAACCAAATATCTCTGTGCTCTCTCAAGATAACAAGGGCTTTGCACTGATTTAAAAGGTCTTTGGCTTTGGCCTAAAATGATCTATGACCTTCCTGTGTCCCAATCCCACAGCCTTCTCTCTCCCAAATAAACTTGTACTCATGTGTGCATGTGTGGCATCAGTGCGTCTACTGGCTGTAAGAAAGAACACACAGCCACCACTCCTCTGTCTCTCTAGGAGACACTTCACCTTACCTTATCAACAGAGAAAACTTAGGGTATTCTCACAAGCGCCAAGAAGACTATTCACTAAAAGTGTTATTGTTTTCTTGAACAGAGTCCTCTACACTACCACAGAGGGAAATCAGTGCAAAAGTTCCCATCAGGTTTAAGAAGCTGTGGATGAGGCCCCTAATCCTGTGTGGCAGTGATTGTAGAGCATGCCATGCCACCAGAACAGGGTCAGACTCAGGCGTGAGGTGGCAAACAGCTATGGATTTGGCACTGCAGCGATCAATGTTTTTGACTGCTACTGGGAGAAATGTTAAATGACAGGATTAAAACTGGCCAGCACAGATTCAGGTGCCTCGGGGAATTCTCTGAAGCAAATTAAGTTCAGTTCATCCATTTTAGCATAGTTCTGCTGCATCCTTCAGTGCAAAATTTTTTCCCATGCAATGGGCACATCCCCTGGCTCTTGCTGGCCAGTCATCTCTTGACATGGTTAGAGTGTCCCAGGAGTTACTTGAAGGGCCTTCTGGCGAATCGCTATCTTTCTTCCCTGGTTGAAAACACAGCCCTGCTTTCGGCATCACTGCTAGACCCCTCCCCCCTCTGCAGCCTTTTCCACCGGCAAGCATCCTGCCCGAGCTTTGGTACCACCTTGATAGCAGCTATCTTGGTGATCAGGATTTGTTAATAAACACGGGCTCCCTCTGCTGGGACAGAACACAAAATACTGGGGCGGAGCGGGGGAAGGGGAGGCGGAGGGGGCCTCTCTCTGCAGGGCAGGGTTGCTTCGCTGCTGGGCTTTTGGCTTTTTTCCCCATAAAATTTCAGCAGATGTCATGACAAACTGTGCATTTTTCTCCAATGGATGATAACGGTGGAATAAACTGCAATGCTTTGCACCGCAGCATCCTTCACTGCATGTTCCAAAACCTCTGGGAAACTTGCATTAAACTTCCAGTGACCTGTGAGGTGATTTGGCACTATCTCCATTTACGCAGGAGGCAGGAGAAGCTCAGGTGGTTGACCAGTTGTCTCATGTCATAAGCTGAAATATGTGGCCCTCTCCTCTGTCCACTGAGACACATGTATTCCCACACCACAGTGCTGGATTTAACTCCTCTGAGAACAGTCCTTAAAATGCTTCTGCCATAGACATGTGCTCCACCACAGGAGACTTTTTGCATCAACCTCAGATGACCACAAAAATTGCAGCAGATGAGGAAACCCTCTCCTCCCCTCACACAGCAGCATGCTGTGCAGCTAGACCCAGTTGTGTGCCTAGATAGCTGCTTCTTGGGGAGGAGGCTGTATCTGTGCAGCCATCTCTGCATCACAAGTAATGGGCTCTTCCCTGCTCCACCCACACCGTGCTAAGCTGCTACCCCATGATTTAAAGCATGGGAGAAAAATTCAGGTACAGACCTGCTAGCCAAGCATTCCCAGTGTGCAGAAGTGTAACATCCCTAGAGCAAAAATCAGTTATCATGGCAAAGAACTGCATTAACTGAGGCTGCCAGGACAAATCAAGAAAAGGAGAATGTGGGTTAAATCTCAGGAAAAAAAGGTCCAGGCAAGAACAAAACCTGCTAGGAAAGAGAAGCGAACCCAGTCCTTGAGTAGGATGGACAAAGCTGCAGAGAAGACACCTCAGAGAAACTTTCCCAGTGGGTCTAGGACTCATCCCATCTGCTGCCTATGAATTCTGCACACTGCATTATCTCTATGACCTTTAATCCACCCTTAGTTACTCTGCAGAATGTTACTGCATCTACATTTTTTCCAACAAAAAGTGCAGTGTAGATCAAATTAAATGCATTTCCTCAGCAAAGCTGCTGCCTTCATCGCTCATGTCTGTGCTTCCTGCTTGGAGATCACTGCTGAGGGTAAGCAGGCTGGGATGGATTCTCGACTTTCAATGAAGTTCAGACATTTCCCTAGCAGCTCAATACAGGCCAAATAAATCGGGGAGACTTGTTGCCTTCCATGACAGCAATGGCAGCTCTCGTTAGTGATTTGGGCACCCAGCTTTCAGCTAAGTCCACAGTACTGTCCCACAGCATCATGGCATTCACCCTGCTGCCTCCTGTCTAACCTAGGTCTGAGCCTCCTCTGTGTAGGCTGTTGACAAAGGTCATCACTGCTCTGATGGGGAAAGATTCGCTTCCTCACAATGAATGCCACTGAAACAATATAGCAGCAAACAGTTTCAGAGCTCCTACCTCCACAGGAACCACCTATAGGTTTAAATCGCAGCAAGCCACAACACAGGAAGGTTTCTGAGCTCCATACTATGTTGATGACCCTCCTCTTCCCTATCCCAAGCTATTCACAACCCACCATACCTTTTGACTGGCTCACCACTTTTTGGGCTGCTTGTGGGTTTTTGTATCATGGTCACTTACCAGATGGACTGCTTCAAATGACAGCTCCAAACCTTCAGATAACAGCAATGGCAGTGTGCATCCCATGCATAAAAAACAGCAAGGGAGCACATTTGGAACTAGGTCAACACACTCAGAGCTTTCCTGCATGGACAGCAACAGGGAAGGCCAGACATGTAAGTACCAATTATTTCAGTGCACAGTACTTGTGATGCTGGCCAGACAGTGGAGCAGTCTGATCTTGGTGTCCAACATTTCCCCTGAGAAGTCGATGGAGCTCCTCTAGACCATGCATCAGGACAGGGTATGACCAGGTCGGCCCAGCTCACTGTGACTTGGGGTGCACCCAGCTCTGGTGTGGAGCATGCAGCAGAGGAGCAGTGGGTGCTATCCAGTAAACTAGCCATGAAGTAGATGCCCATGTCACAGGGTTTTTTCCTCACTGGCATTTCTCTAAGTGAGGGCCAACTGAGGCAGCCTATTATGTGTTCACTTGGTCTTAACAGCAGATGCTGCACATTTGTCATCTCGGGGTGCTCTCAAGGTGACAGGAGAACTAAAAGCCCAAGTACTTCATTGAGTGTTTGGCTTTAGCTTCCCTCTCCCTTCCATAGACATTAATTCCCAGGGAATGTATTACTTTAGGGAGCACAGGGGTGGGACTCACAGCCAGTCCTCCCCTCTCCCCTGACAAGCCCCACTATACAGCAGACAGGGCTCCTCTGCTGCCTTCTACCTTTCCAGCCGGGACTTACCCACACTCCTGCCTGCTTTATCCCATCCACTGTTTGTCCCTTTGGTCACATCACCAGGAGAGCCTCCCATACCATAAGGATCAAATACAAAAGAAATGCCCCATACTTACCAAGCGTAAGGTGATCCCAGATCATAGTGCTGAGGGTTTGTCGGAAATCCCAGCTCATGGAGCCTTGCCATCAGGGCAAA
The DNA here is from genome assembly GCA_027560015.1 of Chloroceryle amazona. Lineage (NCBI taxonomy): Eukaryota > Metazoa > Chordata > Aves > Coraciiformes > Cerylidae > Chloroceryle > Chloroceryle amazona. The sequence continues at coordinate 11,247 of JANHFX010012611.1, read as the reverse complement.
AATTTCAGCTGTGATTTTCTCTTCCCTGTAAGTAAGTTTCATCCTCACTGATGCTTAAGGCAAGCTGTCTCCCTAGACTTGATCTGGGAAGTCCTGGCCGGTGACCAGAGTGCCTGGAAGCATAGTGGCCTGATGGTTGTCACATCCCACCACACCAGCTGGATGCAATGGCCCATAAGGAGACCGGTTCCATGTCACTCTGCACCACCCTGGCATTCAGCCTTGCACCAGGAACAGCACAGATCCTTCTTCTGAGGCAGTTGGGAGTGTTGGTGGAGGACAGGCAGCTGCTGCAGTGGAGCCAGTCATCAAGTGTAAGTCATCCCCCTGCTCTGGTGTCAAGTGCACAGCAAACCCACAGCTCTGTGAGGGGAGGTGGTGAAACCCTCTGCTCCTTGCAATGATCGGTCTGAGAGGGAGTGAAGTGCGGACACTTCTCTGGGCCTCACAATGGAGGCTGCAAGGGCTCAGCATGTGTCAGCAGCCACTGCTCTCCCCTCAAGGCTCCCCCAGTCCTTCAGGGGCTGGGGATATCCCTTTACCAGCCAACAGCAATTAGTAAGAAAGAGTTTTCCTTATGACTAACCAGTCATAATAGTGGTGGGCTTTGGGTCAGTGCAGCAGGTGCTGCATGTACTGCCCCAGGCCACAGCCATAGCCTTGGGCATGTGCAGTTTCCACAGCACCTTCTCTCTTCCTGACTAGTCATATCCCCTCCATCATTCCATTGCACCTTGGCAAATGCTGTGGGACAGCATCTGTGGGCAGCAACCAGCTCTCAAACACAGATTCTGCCAAAACCTTTGGGTAGACAAAAACCTCTTCGCTCACTGCTGTGCTGGCTTAATGAAGGAAAATTACAGATACGGGCATTGAGGATAATTAGGTCAAATCAACCTCTGCTCACATCTGAACTTTTGCAGAGCAATTCTAGTAAAGTCAGGGGAACGACTATGGCTTTACTCATCACAGCTGAGAGCAAAATATTTGAATATTTGAATGACCAGAGAGCAAGAGCCTCAGGATTTCAGGATTCATTATAAAATAAATGCTACTTTTCCTTTAGAGTTGTGTTTCAGCCTTTGCAGCGGGAAACAAGGGTCAGGAAACAGTACCTGTGCCTTAGCCGCACCTCCTGTGGGTACCATCCACACCCTTCTTCACAACCGACTGGAGTTACAGTGGTCCCAACCAAATGAGGGTTACAGCTCCACAGTTGACTTCAATTGCTCTGCAAGAGCCTCTTGGAAATCATCAGCCCTGAGCAGCAAGACACCACTCCAGTGGGTGGTCACTGCAACATTTTTTCTCCCAAGATCCTGGACACAGGCAAGCCAACGCCAGACTCCATCACCAGATGCTGTGGCCAAAACACTTGGCTTCACTTCACAAGAGATGTTGACAGATGGGAATCAGTTTTAAAAATCCCTGCAAGAGCTTGGAGAGATCTGGAAAACCTGATTGCTTTCAGAAACTTGCTGAGGTTGGATGGCACTGTAAGCTAGAAGAAAAGAGAGCAAGATCAAGTGCTGTGACTTGAAGTTAGGCAATTTTTAACCAAAAATACCAAATAATACTGAAATATGGAGTCTCCATGGTATATCCTTCATTTTCTTTAAACAAGGACCGTGGCTTTGACTCAGAATGCACTGAGCAAGATGCTCTCATCTGAGTATTTTTGAAGCCTGGGATGGACATCCACGCTAATCCCCATGAACTTGAAATCTGCTCCTTTACAAAAGCAGGTTTCTTCCACTGAGGACAGAGAACAGGGTCCAACCTTCAGTCAAATCTGGGGAATTGGACATTAGGTTTAGAAAAAGATCAGTTTTATGGTTTTGTACTTCATTTATAGCTCAGACTATTGCATGTATACATTGCTTCCCCGGCTGGACCACTTCCATACCTTTTTTTGGCCTCTTGCAGATTAATTCAGCCGATTAGTGGCTCTGCCAGGATTTCTTTCAGATCTTAATCTTTCTGTGTGCTGTCTCCTCTCACTCCTTCTCTAAAATGGGGATATGTCACTTGCTTTCAGCTACAGCTGAGAGCTCCTCAGAGCTCACTCTGCGACTGCACAGGGTGCAGAACAACATCAGCGGCTGTGGCACAAATTTTAAGGAGGAATGAAGACTCAAGGCTTGGGCAAAATAGCCCTGAAAAGTCTGTGCCACTTCTCTGGATGAATTCTTTGCTGAGTGTTTGGCTCCCTTTGTGTTGTCTGCTGAAAGCTAAGCCAGCCTGATGATGATGGAGCATTCTTGATATCTAAAAAAAGCCCCCCAACAAAACCAACCATTTCTGTTTATGACTGACCTTCTCTGTTATACCAGAAAGGTTTGAGCAGCCAGAGGTCACCCAGCTCCAGCAGGTGAGAGGCACCCATCACCACCTCCTGGAAAGATGCATTTAGAAAGAGCTGAGGGGGAACAAGACACTCAGAAGATGCACTAGCCAGGATTGCTGCATTCAATACAGTTGAATACACAAGCTGCAAATTTTCTCAGAGACCCAAGATGTGGGAAAACTGCATTGTCAGGTCTCCTGCTTATCCCAAACTTCTTGGGTTTCTCTTTGTGAGAATCGGATTCTCCTTGTACAGACCAGAGGGAGAAACCCCAACCCTCCCCCAGGATGCAGTTCTCACTGCACAGGCACTGACCAGCACAGGGGGAGTCTCAGCTGCAAGTCAGCTTCCCCAGTAAGAGTGGCAAGGTAATCACAACATGGGAGAGCACAGAACTACTTTTAGTAGGTATTTGATGAAATGAGCCAATTTGTCCTGTCTGTGCAGGGAGTACCTAACATGGCTAATTACAGAAAACATGCACAGTGCTGGGATATGTACTGGTGGGAATCTGGGATGACTGTACCTCCTGTGAAAGGATGGCAAAAGTCTATCACCGAGGGGAACCAGATCTGCAGTTGGAGGAACCTTGCAGGAAGAACTTGGAAACAGCTACATGTGTCTCAGGTGCCCATGTCCTGCAGAAGGGCACTGGGACCCAATTTCAGGACAAAAGCTCCAGTTGCAGTGCCATATCCAGGCAGGACCACAGGTCCCTAAGTGCCCTCAAAAGCATGAGGACCATGGTGTTGTACACTGAGGCACTCACTCCTCATCCTGCACTGCTCTGCTACATGGTGCCTGCTGTTGGAGTTTACATTTCACAAGGTCAACTTCCGCAGCATTTCTTCTGCATTTTCAAAGTCTTTCCCTAACAAGTGGCTACCACCCTCCTCCCTGTACATGCTACAGCTTGAATCAGCCACTTTGATCAGGGAGAAAATATCCAGGAGAAAAAGCCCTTGATGTAACACCAGCAATGTGTTTGAACCACCCTGCAAGCAGAGAACTAAGGCCTGAAACAGTGGAAGGAAAGGGATGAAGACCTGACCAGTAATATTAAACAAAACCCTTCATGAACCCTGGGACTCAGAGAGTATTTTGCAGCTTTCATAGAGCTACATCTGCAGAGAAGTCTGTACTGCTTACCAGCAGACATGGGCCAGTGTCCCAGGCTGCTCTGGAGGCATCTCCAGGCTTGCATACGTTGATGGGAACTGCTCTCCCCATACAAGCTTCGGGCTGGTTGCGCAGATGGAAATGACCTAGGTGATTTGTGGAAATACCTGAACATCCAAACTAGACAAGTGAATCTTTGCAATTTGGCTGGCTAAACAGTGACTATGGAAGAGAGCTGGACACTGAGCAGTTCGCATCCATAGGGACTTGGAATGCTGTGATGTTCCATGAGTACGAGTGGTTGCCATACAAACAATGACATCTGCCTACCTGAAGCACACTGTGGTGGCTGCCTACCTGGAGTATGGTGCAGTGGCAGCACTGGTCTGATGGCTGCCAGTTCATCCTAACACACCAGTGATCCATGCTTTAATCAAAATAGATAAAAATCCTGGTCATCACCTTGCCTGCTCTAGGGGTGTGGGAGAGCTTGGGCATTTGTCTTTACTTTAGTGGCATTTTGTGAAACAGGTTGGCTCCTCCACAGCAGCCCCAACTGCTGAGAAATCAATCATTACCAGCAGTTAGCTGTTTGATGGTTAACAGCCTGAACCAAAGCCAAACTGGTTGTTAATTGGGCTAACAACTGATTTCAAGGGGTTGTTTTGCCGGGCCCAACACTCCCAGCAATTGACTTGGAGTTGTAACTAGCAGCCAGGCATCAATTAACAGAGTCCAGGGAAATTCGCAAGCTATTACTAAAGGGCTAGCTCCCAGCTGGGCATCTGCTTCTCACGGAGCAATGGGGAGCACAGCCACATCCCAGGGCCTGAGCAGGCAAGCACAGACAGCACTCAAGGTCCCATTTCACATTTCAGCAGCAAAAATTTTCCTATCAGTGTACAGCCTGGGTCTTGTCATCCTGCATTTTATCTACTCCAGCAGCTCTTTAGAGGATACTGCAATTGGAGATTTTTTATGTTTGCTATGACCTTCCCCAGGGACATCTTCCAAGCTTCCTTCAAATCCCCTCCCAGGACTCTCTTTTGATGGGGGAACAACTAGACCTGTGGTTACGTCTCTCCAGTTTACACTACCTGCTACAGCTGACCATACAAAACAGCATATCTCTGGGACAAGGGCTACCATTTATTCTGTGAGTAGCTCATAAAAGAGGAGACTCCAGCCACCAAGATGTCCTACTAGAGCAGAAAGAGTTGGCAAACTAATCATAGCAAGGGTGAGGCTGAGTTTTTTTCCTTCTTCTGCTGTAAAAGCTTTAAGAGAGGAAGAAAAAAAAACAACAAACAAACAAACAAAACCCACAAAAACACAAAAACAAACCAACACACAAATCCCACACAGAAAAAACAAACAAACAAACAAATTAAAAAAAAAAAAAAAAAAAAAAAACACAAAGAAGCAAACAAAAATAAAACAAACAAACAAAAAAAACAAACCACAAGACCTAGCCATATTGTCAGGAGAGGTCAGGCAAGGCAGTGAGGACCCGAGAACCCTTTGCCGTGCTATGATCACAGCTGAAAGTACTCAATCCATGGCTGAACAGGGGACTTGAACAGGAGCAGGGGCACAAATCAAGCACCCACCAAACCAGGGAGGCTCTGGCAGCATTCACCCTCCCATTTCCAGTCCACAACAATCAACAACACAAGCTTAGCAAAGTGTTAATACCTGGGCATGGCTGGAGTGTTTCTTCCCTACACAGATTAGCCTCCCCCAGCCTCCCAGCTAGGACATTGCAGTCATCACATCTGACAGCCTGAAGGGACCTACAGGTGCTATGAGCAAAGGAGAGGTGATGTAAGTCACGTGAAGCCCCAGAAGATCCCCTCTGCTCACAGTACAGCAAATCTAAAGTGTGTTTCATTGCAGAGTAGTCTAGGCCGTTAATCAGGTAACCTGGAGTAATGGCTGTAATCTCCAACCCATTCACACATGACCCCTTTCTCATCCTCTAGGTGAGAAAGCACAGGGCCAGGGGATCAGCAGCTTTGCTGGAGGCCAGCACCAGTTTCATGCTTACTTTGACCCAGAAATGTTGTAGGTTCTCATTAACTGAGTCCCACATATCCCTCCAACACCTACGAAGAACTCCTCTGGTGCACCAGGTCATGACTGCCCTGTCTCCTCAGGCCCATGGCTTATCAAGACCAGAGGACATAGGCTGCACATCCTCACTCCAGGAGGAAGGCAAACAGCAGTCTGGCCATCAAAGGTCTTCTGCAGCAACACCACAGGAGCCACTCCAAACTGCTTACCCTAGCCCTGGAGGACAGCCTCCAACCCCAAAATAGATAGTGGTTGCAGCTCCCTGGGACCTTGCCCTGAAGATTTCCTGGAGGAATGCTGGGGGGTGGTGGCCCTGTTTCTAAGGGAGAGCTATTACTGCTGTAGGCCTGTGTGGGGAGGGGGCAGAGACACTGCAAATGAGAAGCAGGGTGGTAATGAGGAGCAGATGTGTAGGTGCTTGGAGCATCCCAGGTGCTACAGAAGTGCTAAGTGTTATTATCATAGCCAGGAAACGGGCTGTGAAAACTCACTGTACTCCACATCCCCTTGCTCTCTACCTTCTCCAGGATTTGGAGCAGACTCTCCCCCTCAGTTCCAGGAAAAATGGAGCCAGCCTGGAGGTGCCTTTGGATGCAGCCATGCTGGAGACACTGTGGTCAGCGGGCCTGCGTGGAAAGGAGAATGGCACAGAGTGATCAAGACTCAACAGGACAGTTGGGTCTGGTCCACATGAGGCCAAGAAGACTTTGTGCCCTGTCACAGCATGGCACAATTCCCCAACACATGCAACTCAGTAGCCTCATGGAAAGCTGTTTTCCTATGTGAGACAATTTTGTGGCCACCCTACCCAAAGATACCCATCTCACAAGCTCTTGGCACTGGAGGGTCATTTCCTTGGGTGAGCACTTAGCTTACTTCTGCTCTATCCTGTGCTTCCTTCCAGGATGCTTCTGCAGCACCTTGGGTCTATGGATGGGGCTTGATGGCATGATGCAGGGCCTGTGGCAGTGCTGAACCCTCCCCACTGCCAGGATGCAGCCCACCAACAAGCCAGTTTGATTTGGAGTGGCTGTGTGAAAGCAGAAATATGGTATCCCCCACTGAGCCCCTGACCATCCCTGTTTCTGGCTATAAATCCCCGTCCAAGGAGGGGTCATTAGAGAGCAGAGCTGAGATGATCCACAAGCTGTGGCCATCCCCCCCCCCCCCCCAAGAGGAATTGCTTTCACACAAATGAAATGTGTGTAATTAATGGGCAGGGGGCTGGACAGGTCTGAGATGAAAGCATTTCCTGGACTTGTCCTTCATTTGCATGGTATCAGAAGCTGTTCAGAAGGTGTGACTTTTCCCACAGGGAGCCCTCAGCTCGGTGGCACAATAAAGCCAGGACTTTTTACCCAGAATTAATTAAAGGAGGGGGAGGGGGATGACAAGGAGATGTTTGAAAGCTGAGCCTGATGCAATAAACAAACACCCCAGTCCTTCTTCCCAAGCTGGGGCATGCCCAAGGGGAACCAGGAGAGCCCCTGTGCCGCCACAGCATTCTACAACCCACCCCACTCAGTGGGCACCCATTCCTGAGCAGATCTCATGGAAAAGTTGTCATGGGTTGGCCCTGCAATGAAAACCAGCAGTGTTTTATTGAAAGCTGTAAAAGAGGATGGAAGCATGCGCCAAAAGATTTGGGGCTTGATGGAACAAGCCCTGGTGCAGCCCCTGCTGAGACAGCATGGACCCTTTTCCTTGCTGCTTGATTTATGCCTCCTTATCTACTGTTTCTCTGCCATAGCCATATTTAACCTGAAAACAGCTCTTCTCCCTGCCTGGCATTGCTCTGTTGTGTTCACTCCAGCTTTACTTCTTACCCCATGCTGGCTGTTCGGACCAGCCAGGTTTTCCCATTTCATCTCACAAGGCAGGCTCTCCCAAACTTTGCTCAGCTCCAGCCTTGTCGCTGTGTCCAGCTGACATCACGCAGCCAAAGCCTGTACAGGTAGGGACACATGCATCATTGTTTGGAGCTCAGGATGGGGCAGTCATCCTTGCACCAAGAGCCAGAGCAGTATGGCTTCTCTCCTGTTGCATCAGCCACCTCCCTCTAGCCAGCCAGCGGCAGTGAGGGGAACCACAGGGAGATACTGAGAGTGTGGTGCTAAGGACGGACACATCCTCATCACAAGGACTTTGCCAGCTTGGAGCAGCGTTTTCTGCCTCAAACACCTGTGCTAACAGCAAGTTGATGTAAGAGAACACCCACCTCCAAACCCTTCCATCCACAGCACTCTCCTGGGTCCAGCCCCAGTTCAGTGTTCTGCAGTCCCCAGGGCCTTTGGGTGGTTGTGATTCTCAAGCCTGGTCCACATACCCACTATTGGTGAAGGAGGAGGGAAAAGTCCCAGATTCCTGGGCTGATCATTGATCCTGTGCAGTTGACCAGCAGCTGGGGTTTCTGCATCCCTCAACAGGTATCACCAGAGACTATGTCCATCTCCTTTCATTGGCAGTGGGAGCTATCAGTCCTGGAGGACCCTGCAGGGCCCAAGTCACCAGGAAGATCATGGGCTGCTCCAGCCATGCCAGGGACTAAGTGGCATCAGTGCAGAGACAGAGTATGAGGAACCATTAATTAATTGATTTACTCATTAACTAACTTCTAGGGGGCTCTCTTTAATCTTCCAAGCAAAGGCAAAAGAACATTGGCTGGCTGGAACCTGAAGCTGGAGAAATTCATGCAATAAATAAAGCCCCAACTTGTAGTGCTCCTAGGCAGCATGGCTACCCAACAGCCCTTTAATGAAAAGGGGCTAATTAATGCAGACCAAGTGATCTGGGAAAGCAGGAGGTCTACTCCCAGGAGCCAGGCCTGGGTGCCTTTTACAAAGGCAGGCTGAAGCAGAGCAGATGTCAGGAGTTGGGGATGGTGTGTGGCAGAGCTGTGCCTGGGGGTCTTCATCCCTGGCTCAAATCCACAGGGTGCTGGGTGACCTCTGCTCCAGTCCTCAGCTGCACCCTGGGATATCAGGGATGGTGGAATAGCCTTACTGGAGGCCGAACAACCATTCCCTGCCACCACTGTTGATGGGGAACGGATAACAATGGAGAAGATGTCTGATGACCTGCATGGAGCCAGTGGACCATGCATGATGACCAGCAGCCCCTCTGCTGCCCTTACCTGGAGCACCAATTCACCCAGCACCAATTCACTCGGGTAGGTTCACAAAACCATTAGGAAAAGCAACTGGAGAAATTAATGGAAGAAAAGCACCCATTAAGGACTGTCAAGCACCCTCTCTGCCTGGGGAAAGGCCAGTGGCCATTCACTTTTAGTTCCTATAGTCTAGAAACCACAAACGGGCTTCCCCCAGCACTCCCAGATCTGGACTTCTGCAGTCCTTGCATCCCTCCTGGGATGGCTGGGCAAACTCTGTCCCAAGCATTCTCTAACACCTCCATGATGCAGCAGCAATGCTTGGATATAGAGCATGGCTGAATGCTCAGCCCCTGGGTTTCTCTCCTTGAAATTAACGATATTTAATATTGACAGCTCATCCTGGCCCGCTGCATCAGCCAGGGGACAGCTCATCCTTGCACCCCATGGACAAAGGACACCCTCAGCACTATACAATCTTGATGCACCCCATGAGGATAGTAGCATCAGCAGGGTTGGCACCGGTGATAGCATGACTCATCTTGCAAGGCTGTTCCCTTTCTGCATTTTTTCCCCCAATAAATTTAACAATTTAATTCTTGTATCTTTCCATATCTGAGACCAGTTCATGTCTGAATCTCCTCCATCAGCTCCTGTGAGCAAGATACAGCACCTTGTCAAGGCTGTATATCCACCAAAATACAGGACTCAGCAGCCCATTTTGCACAAACACCAAGCTCACCCAGACCAGGGAGGAGCAGATACTGGCTTTCTCTCTTGAAAAGCCTCATCCCATGCTTAAAAACAGTGGTCAAGTCTCCATTGCTCTATGTCCCCCTCCAGCCTGCAATTGGCCTGTCTGAACAGGGTTAGAAGGTGGCACCTGCCCATTAAACCTGGAATTTGCTGCAAGGAAAACCATGGTTTCCATAAGGGTCCAAGATCTTGAGACATTCTCCCATTTCCCACATCTGTTCCCTTGGGAAGGGGCTCACACCAAGCAGCAGCCTCAGGCCCACCCTGCACCTCACCATCCTCCTTCACCCCTGTCCAATCTGCTTCTCCAGCCCCAGACCCTCCCTGGAAAGTATCAGGCTCAGTTAGACTAATACAAATTTTTAATGCACATATTAAATAAATATTTCAATCATTTCATACTCAATTTATACACAACCAAAACAAAAAAAATCCTCAAGGAAACAGAAAAAAAACAAAAACAAAACAAAAAAAAATCAAAAAAGATTGGACGAAATGTCACCCCTGGTTCTGGCTCCTATCCAGTGTCTCTGTTTGCCCTCCCTGTGAAGAATAATTGCTTTAACCCTTTGGAGAGAGTCACAGTCCCAGGGCATCATGTGCAGAGCATGGCTGGCTAGGGATGTTAACTCAATAAGTTTAAATGTTTCCTTTGTGTGTTTGGTTGGTTTTTCTTTCTAAATAGAAAAACTGGCTTATGTCAACACAAATATTGAAAGAAAACCTATCCTTTCCTAGGAGGACAAAGACAGTGATATTTCTCCTTAAAGAGCAAACCTGGAAGAGATGGTTGACAATGGAAGTGCCAACCACAAACTGAATATTATGACAAAACCAGCCTGAAATGGCTCCACAGTAATTTGTAAACTTTAATTTTATGGATGAAAACTTCCATCTGATAAAAAAATATAAACGGAAAAAAATAGATCAGTTTTTGGTGAAAAGTTCACATTTTCCACATGGAAAAAAGAAAATACCACTTACCAGCCTGCTCCACAGCAGCCATCACCCACTGCCTCACCTGAGCAGTTTAAAACAAACCAAATGCCAAAGATGCTCTCATGGGTAAGAGGTACCAAGTCAGTTTAGGACTTTCTCTGGGGCATCCATCACCCCTGTCCCCTCCTGAGAAAAAAATAAGTTGGGAGCTGGGAAGCCAGCAGCATTTTCAGAAGGATGCAAGCAGCTCCCAGCAGATCCTTGCTCAGCCAAAGAGGCATGCACATCTGAGGAAGGAAAGCATCCAGTGGTTCTTACCCTGTGCATCGAAGCCAGCCCCCACACATCACACAGGCTGCAAAACCCACCTGGGAGGCCACTTCTGAAATAAATTCCCTCCCTTTAATAATTTTCTGACCTCTCTATTTTCTCCAGTAAGCATTCATTCAGTTCATTTAAGTAGCACATCACTCTCAGATTTGTATTTCCTTTTTTTGTTTGCTTGCTTGTTTTAAATGGTGATTTTTTTTTTCTCCTTTCCCCCTAGAGCTATAAAAAAATTAAAAAAAAAAATTACAAAATAAAGCACAACCCCAAACGGACTAGAACATTTCTAAGTGAAGGGCTCATCCCCCTTCACCCGTCTTTGAACATTTCATTTCTCTTAAAGTTGGAGTACAAAAATAGAGCCTCTTTTCTTCCTCTTTTTTCTTTTTTTTTTTTTGTAAAAACCAAACACCCCCTCCCCCCATTATCAACAACTAGAGCAAGTAATTATTATTTTTTATCCTCCACTCTCCCCCCCCCCCCCATCCTTTTTTGTTTAGTATCCACTTGGGAAAAGACCCCCACATCTACCCCCAAGACTCAACACGAGGTGGAGTGGGGGGGGGGGGGGGGGGCA